>OY811981.1:7049415-7116915 GCA_963681505.1 Eunapius fragilis | reverse complement strand
TCCAGGTGTCCGTCTCCAAATAAGAGTGCACCACGAGACATCATCAGGGCTAGGGTTTCAGCCAAAGGTGCGGCGACGTGGCCAGCCTACGCGTACCGATCGGGCAAGGATGTGATTGCTCCAAAGAATAGAAAACTCAAACTCAAGCAACCGTCTAACCGCACATGTTTAAAAATTATTATATAAATATAGGCCTATTTTCCTGGTACAATCTTGTTTCCATGCTTTTTACATCGCCATTATCCAGTTCAATCCTATATGCCACCAACTTTCTGGTAGAGAATGTATTTTTTTTACTTGTTTCGTAAGTTTATTTTTTCCCTCCAGTGGTACTGTAATACAGAAATTGGAAGAGAAGGGTCAGGGGTGTATTTCTGCATGCAAAATTAAAACTTTTGACGGTGGTCAAATGTCAAGATTTTTCCACACAAATGTTAGCATGATTAGTTCATCCACTCAAAAGATTAGTAGCAGATATTAAAGTTTTCATAGCTGCTATACACCCAAAAAAATGACCAGATTAATGATGATAGTTATAACAGTTAGTTATGTAGTGGCCAAATCCTCCACATGCACCTCGGCCTCTCCTCCTCTTTTCCAACCTCCTCCTTCTCCCTGGTCCAGGCCTCCTCTGCCTCTAAATGCTACTTACTCTAAATGCTACTTTCTTTAAATTTTCAATGTGGTACATGTATGTGCACATTGTATGGCAGTGTTTAGTGGGCAGAAAACTACATGTGTGTAAACCAAGGCTATCCATGTACTACATATACATGTGTACAATGTAATTGATTGTACATGTACCACTATATTCATGTTGATGACCATGTGCAACATTATACCCACCATGTTGGCTGAACTACATGTATTGTACCCACTCCAGGATGGCTATACTCCATTACACCTTGCTGCAGAGATAGGTCATACTACTTGTGTGGACCATCTCCTTTCCACTCCTGGTATTGATGTGAACATTAAGAATAGGGTGAGTTGGTATAGATGCAGGATGGGCAGGGTAGGGTAGGGGGAGGAGTACTAGGGGGAGTATGGAGGACAAGACTTAATGTCTCAATGTTGATAGTATGAAAGTGGAAAAGATCAATTACTGCACATTATGTGGCAGTATAGTTGGCAGAAAACTACATGTGTGTATAAACCCTTGTGGTATCATGTTTGAAAGGCTATCCATGTACTACATGTAGATGTGTACATTGTACCCACCATGTTGACTGGACTACAGTGGAGATCGTGATAGTAGGACAAAAAAAATTGACATTATATTTACTTGAATAACAATAACCACATGTGATACTGAAAATCTAACTGCACAGATACAGGTTATATAATTGCCATCAAATAGACAAAAATATGGTGTATCACGTGACTGTCATGTTCTACAACTTTCGTTTTCAGTGACCCCAGTCTTGTCAACTGAGTTTTGCTATATACTATCACTCGATCAGGATGATTATTGGGATTTAGCTTAAGCACTAACCTAGGTTGCGTAGGTTGATACGTGTGTGACGTCGGTACAGACATAAAGTTGTGAGACCGTATGTAAGTTATCAGTGTACGTCCTACGTTGTAACCCCCTCCCTCCCTCCCTCCCACCCTCCCCCCCCCACTCCGCCCCCTGCCTTAGCCTGTAGAGCGCTGAGTTAGTTAAATGCAAAAGTTGGGCTATGCGTCCACCTAGCGTTGAGCACGTGGATATTGCTTTACCTCTTTATGGTTGAACGGTGTAACAGGGAGGCCAGGGAAAGGTAAAAAAAAATGCGCGCCCAATTTTGCGGTGTAAAAAATTATTAACTGCAGGTAATGAATAATTAATGAGGAGACATGTGGGAAACCAGAAACCATTGAAATATCTATGAATGATTGATATCCACCTAAACTACACCAATGCCCAGCCGTATTTGTCAAAAAGGAAATCAGGGAGCTAGTTTGTTGGGTATAGTTGCGCTTATAAATGGGACTATAGTACTGACGGTTTGAAGTTTTGGGTGAAGTTGCACTTGCAAGGACGCTGACTCTGTGATCTGCTCTGTTCATCAGCCAGCATTAGAAACATGTGACAAGTATTTTTCATCATTACTAAAAAAATCTGTTCAGGATTCTAATAACACCACTGTGCTAGCCGTGTTAGTAAATCGCATGGTGTATGTGGAAGATTTTTTTATGACAGTGTCAACAATGAGGTCATGTATTACATATGTTACAAAAAAAAAACTCTTACTCATACATGTACAGAGAAAGTTGTTAATTTCATAGTCATACATGTATGTATGTATGTTTTATAGATTCAGCATTCTTTGAATGTCTTCCATGGTCTACGGGTGTGGATATTCAGTTTGTGAGGATGCTGGTCTGTCATCAAGAATGGCCGAGTCACTAGGCCAGTTCTTTACAAAACACTACAGCAAAATCTAGTCAGTGCCACTAAAATCCATCAGGATTTAAAGTACTAACCTATATTGTAGCCTCAAGTACGTGTTCAAAAATTTTGTGATTTTATCTACAAGGTTAATCACTGATGATTGGATAGGTATGGACCAATCCTGCTCTTCAGAGCCAATCAGAGGACAGGGGCAAGGAGGTGGCCTAGCTGGAACCTTGCACCAAATCAGTTAATTGCTTATATCTTATTTTACCCAATCAAAATATTACAATGGGAGCACTTGAATTGCTGATTTTGTAAAGAACTGGCCTGGTGACACGACCATTCTTGATGACGGACCAGCATCCTCAAAGTCAAGGACTTGAGGAAAGTGAAATGATAGTTAATCAATGGAAATTAGTCTCAGGCTGATTGGCATGAAATTAAGTAATTTATACACGCAACGCCAATTAAAATCTTGATGTAATAATTTCTCTCCATATATTTTTGCAGGTACTGGAGATGGTGAGGAAAAAGTGATATCTCATGCAGGGGAAATGTATTTCATGTATGGTAGCATTATTGGAGGCTTGCCAAGCAACTGTATAGAGGGAGACATGAAGAACTGCTTGTCAAGATGTAATGACCCTGACTCCATTTTCAAGATTGTGCTCATTGTCTCATCAGTAGAGAACAATTGTATTTGAACACCATAGGCCTTTTATTTGTACTGCAAACGCATGTTATTTGATATAAAGTAATGTGGATGTACTTATTATTCGTTCCCTTTCGCTAATTACATGCAGACATGTCTGATCTATGCTTTGCGCAGGGCAATTCCAGGATTGTTCTGATCCATGCTTTGCGCACGAGCAATCCCAGGATTGCGCGGCCAATCCATGGTTTGTACCACAAACCATGGATCGAGGGTTTGCGCAGGACAATCCCGGGATTGCGCAACAAATCCACGCTTTGCGCGTAACATATATAAAGGTGTGCTTACATTTTGAAGTGCTCCTGGACAATATAAACCTCTGCAGGCCTACACTGAGTTTCTCAATGGAAACATTGTTGAAGATCTTCAAATCATCACCACACCTAAACAAAAGAAACATTTATGTGTTATCTGTACTATAATACAGCCTCTTAAGCTTACCTGGAATCTGTGGTAAAGGCATCAGACAGGTAACTCTTATGCTGCTGTACAGATAAATGATGAAAGTCAGTTGCTGTAAATATTCTGTGCTCTGACAATTGCATCGAATGACTCAACCTAAAACAGAAAAGATAAACACAACATGCACACAAATGTGCACACACACATTCATGGCTCCCCCTCCTCAATCAAGCAGAGGCCCCCAATCCTGGGTACGTTCCTACACAAAAATATTAAAAATAATTATTTTAATAATAATAAAAATACATAACAGATATATATACATTCATTAATATTACAAATAATACACTGAAATAACCAATACATTGTGTGTATAAGAATTATACACCAACTGTTAATTTAAAGTAGTTTAAGCTACAAGAGTCCGGACCATAATTACTCTCACGATGGACCTGGTCAAGGTGAGGTTTAGTTTGCTGTATAATTCAAAGGCAAGGCTGCTCTTAGATTTATGGGAGCCGATGGCAAGCCGGGTAGCTAGGTGGGAAGCCTCCGTCCCCCAATTTCCATATGTCTCGACTGCCAGAGAGACACACACCCACCCTAACTCACTGCATTTGGGGTCGTTAGCCCTGTGCTTACGGGCTTCTGCTGATTGAGCTGTGCTGGAGCCTGATGTGGTGCATGCTTGATCCAGTGATGTGATAGAGAGGGGTGATGACACGGTGAAATCAAAAGCAGCAAATCTGCCATGCAGCAATCCAATCACGAACTAAAACTTCAGCTGGGCGGGACTGAGACCCATCAAACCTGCGGACACCAAGATGTGCCTGATGACAGAAGTCATTGTTTTCATTATGCATGTATACACATACATAAAATTACCTTTAGGTTATCAGCAGCGTGTACATCTTCTATAATGGCTGGTACACGTGGCGAACGTTCTCAGGTTCCACAAAAGTGTTTTTCTTATATTATCAGCACTTCTAGCACGTGCCGCTTGTATAAATTTGCATAATGTGACCCAGAAACAAAGAGGAGTATATATAAGCTCGCCCTAATTCGTACCAACCAGCATACCTTTGTCGTGTTATGCACACACCGCGGCTGCAAACCAGTAACACCTAGTACCTAACCTAACGTGGGCATTATTTAGATAGTTTATTAGACATTCCCAAATCCTTACCATTGACATATTACATTTCACGGGAAAAACGATCACGGAAAGGAGCCAGGCGCGCGAGGAGGTCGAGATGAGATCTTTAAGGCACTACAATACCACAGAGCTCGAGTGTGTCGTACCATAGATCAGAGAAAGAGTGTTCAGATATTTCGATCTACGGTTCAGTGCAAGTATTGATTTACTAGCAACAGTGGAGCACAATCTTGGGTCAAACTGTTTACCAATCATGGGTCAAGCTGTTATTAAATCGTGGGTCAAGTTGTTATACAATCTGGATCAGATTGAGGCTACATGCAGACCACAATCAGATTGTTGTTATCAGTTACTCTGATTCAGATTGTGACCCACCCCTGCTATAGACTGAAGAGTCCCACCAAGTTTGAATCAGATTGGTAACTTCTGGCTGTTTTTATATCAATAAGAGCCCATCACACATGCGCATGCGCAGTATATACAATACACAACACAATAATTATTAGTCAACATAGTGTTATGCCACAAGCACCAGATACTGTTCAAATACAGTCCTAGATTGAGACGAACCGTGGTTTTATAATTATAATTTATAATTGCACATGTACGCCATTGTAGAACACATCATTTTAATTATTAAATTCATGATTGGAGAATGCGCATTAGAAGGGATAATCCTTCCATCCGTCTTGGGTCTTGCGCGGTGCTTGCGCTAGATTGTCAGTGAGCAGATTCCACTTGCAGTAAGAATCATCATGAAACATGTAAGCCATATTTTTCGTGTAGTCTGGTCCAACGCCAGGTGGGAAAACAAGTGTCGCATCAACTCGATCAAATGGATACCCAGACCACCCATCTTTAATCTTGCGCGGATCTTGCTCTAGCTTGTCAGTGACCAAATTCCATTTGCAGTACGAATCACCATAAAAGATGTAGGCCATATTTTTCGCGTAGCCTGGTCCAACACCGGGTGGGAAAACAACTGTCGCATCAACTCGATCAAATGGATACCCAGACCACCCATCTTTAATCTTGCGCGGTGCTTGCGCTAGCTTGTCTGTGACCAAATTCCACTTGCAGTATGAATCACCATGAAACATGTAGGCCATATTTTGCGTGTAGTCTGGTCCAACACCAGGTGGGAAAACAAGTGTCGCATCAACTCGATCAAATGGATACCCAGACCACCCATCTTTAATCTTGCGCGGTGCTTGCGCTAGCGTGTCTGTGATCAAATTCCACTTGCAGTATGAATCACCATTAAACATGTAGGCCATATTTTGCGTGTAGTCGGGTCCAACACCAGGTGGGAAAACAAGTGTCGCATTCACATGCCCACTAGCCATCTGTAGTAATAGTATGTAAGAAAAAAAAATCAATTAATGGCTACTTCAAACTTAATTCAAACAAATTCATCCGATGCAGTTTCTCATAGTCTTATGTTTGTGCATTTACTGCATGTTTTTTTCTATCGGCTACATCAATGCCCAATACTCCATTCACATGTGTAGTAATAACCATGCAGGCTGATAAACATCAAAGCATTTCGTAACGACCGACCAAGCGCGCTTACATACTGCCGTCAACAACTCACTTTAACGTCAATTTTTCCCCTCTTCAGCGATACACGATTTACCAAATAAGCGAGCTATTTATACACTTTTTAAACCGCTCAATAGAGGTTTGCAGAGTTAACCGAGGTTAATGGATCGGGTCGAGACGTTGCTACGCCTATACGGCTTCTCAACCACGGATGCAGTAAGATGACAGGAAGTTCAGTCGATATTAATCCTCCTCAAAGGGTTTTGTGACAATGGGCACAACGGTATGGAATGTCATTTGTGCCAAAATTACACGCAAAAGCTGTTGTCGAAACCCGCAACACCGCAAGCCATTGTGCTGCGAGTTTCAATGCAACGCGTGCTGCGCGGAATTTCTGACTTACCGCATATCCATTTATACGTGCATGTCCTATTTGGCCTAAATCGATTTTTAATATATATATACATAAAATTAAATAGACAACCGTTTTAGAACTTGCGTGTCTACTTCCAGGCCATCGATACCAGCATGGATTGTTCTATGTCTACTGCACAATGCTCTATGTCTACTGCACCATGTTCTATGTCTTCTGCACAATGCTCTATCTCAACTGCACAATGATCTATGTCTACTGCACAATGATCCGCTATGTCTACTGCACAATGCTCTATCTCAACTGCTCAATGCTCTATGTCTACTGCTCAATGTTCTATGTCTATACTGCACAATGAACTATGTCTACTGCACAATGCTCTATGTCTACTGCACAATGCTCTATGTCTACTGCACAATGCTCTATGTCATCAGCTTTGTACCGCGACCTACTGGGGCCACCGTAACCTATTCTAAATGCAGACCAATTTTACTATGAAACAGTCAGTAGTACCATTGAAATAATGCGCCAAATAACTATTCATTATTGGAACAGCGGGTCATGTCACTTGTGACCTTCATTACGGAAGGGGGGGGGGGGGGGGGGGGGGGGCGGGGGGATGTATGACCCCATCGACCTCCCCAGGCCTGGGATAAGGGGAGGAGGGAAGGTGCCGTGGGAGGAAGCAAAGGAGGGTAAAGATGAAGGAATTTTGCAATCTATTTGTCTGGTTCACCTGCTGATCAAGTTCTCCTTAATTTATTCCCTCTGGCATCATGCATGGTGATGTCATACATCTGTTCAGTGTGGTATCTGGTGCCAACCAGCTGCTGACAAAACTCCTCGTGAAGAGCCTGCAGCTGTTGGTGCTCCACTGTACACAAGCTTGGGAGCAGCTCTGGACGGGTACTGCTGACTGCCATCAAGCTAGGTGAAATGCAGGATCCCTTAGCTATAGAATGAAATCAGTGTGGTCTACTGTAGTACAGAGGATTGCAATGGATCTAAGGAGGTAGTGAGCAAAGGAAAGAGGAGGCAGTATGGAGAGCTAATAATTGAAGTAAGCCCCTGGGGTTGCCCCCCTCATTTTGCATGCTCACAGAGTCGCCGCCTTCAGCAGAGACCATAGACAGCGAACAATGGCAGACCGAATGAATTATGTCATACAGTTGGTTTCCGTTAAGTGTGGAGACGGACGAGTGGTAGGCCTATTCGATAAATCAGGCTGTACCCGTCACCACAACCCGGTGAGATCCTTCGATATCAACGCCCGACAACGGTAGCTGCGAGAAATAGAAATAGGGAATCAAGAGGAGATGTACAGAGCTGGTATACCATTGTGCCCATTGTCACAACACCCTTGAGGAGGATGAATATCGACTGAACTTCCTGTCATCTTACTGCATCCGTGAGATAGGGCACGGTTGAGAAGCCGTATAGGCGTGGCAATGTCTCGACCCGATCCGTTAACTCTGCTAACCTCTATTAAGCGGTTTAAAAAGTGTATAAATAGCTCGCTTATTTGGTAAATTGTGTATCGCTGAAGAGGGAAAAATTGATGATAAAGTGAGTTGTTGACGGCAGTATATGTAAGCGCGCTTGGTTGGTCGTTACGAAATGCTTTGATGTTTATCAGCCTGCATGGTTATTACACATCTAAATGGAGTATTGGGCATTGATGTAGCCGATAGAGAAACTGCATCGGATGAATTTGTTTGAAGTTTGAAGTAGCCATTAATTGATTTTTTTTTTCTTACATACTATTACTACAGATGGCTAGTGGGCATGTGAATGCGACACTTGTTTTCCCACCTGGTGTTGGACCCGACTACACGCAAAATATGGCCTACATGTTTAATGGTGATTCATACTGCAAGTGGAATTTGGTCACAGACACGCTAGCGCAAGCACCGCGCAAGATTAAAGATGGGTGGTCTGGGTATCCATTTGATCGAGTTGATGCGACACTTGTTTTCCCACCTGGTGTTGGACCAGACTACACGCAAAATATGGCCTACATGTTTCATGGTGATTCATACTGCAAGTGGAATTTGGTCACAGACAAGCTAGCGCAAGCACCGCGCAAGATTAAAGATGGGTGGTCTGGGTATCCATTTGATCGAGTTGATGCGACAGTTGTTTTCCCACCCGGTGTTGGACCAGGCTACGCGAAAAATATGGCCTACATCTTTTATGGTGATTCGTACTGCAAATGGAATTTGGTCACTGACAAGCTAGAGCAAGATCCGCGCAAGATTAAAGATGGGTGGTCTGGGTATCCATTTGATCGAGTTGATGCGACACTTGTTTTCCCACCTGGCGTTGGACCAGACTACACGAAAAATATGGCTTACATGTTTCATGATGATTCTTACTGCAAGTGGAATCTGCTCACTGACAATCTAGCGCAAGCACCGCGCAAGACCCAAGACGGATGGAAGGATTATCCCTTCTAATGCGCATTCTCCAATCATGAATTTAATAATTAAAATGATGTGTTCTACAATGGCGTACATGTGCAATTATAAATTATAATTATAAAACCACGGTTCGTCTCAATCTAGGACTGTATTTTAACAGTATCTGGTGCTTGGGCAGGACAGTGAATAGGAGGATTTAGTTAGATCGATATAGAAACCCGTACCCGATTGGCTATAGAACGATGTGGTGGTGCAAGCTTGCAAATCCAAGGACGGTAACATGCAGAATAGCCGGATTATAGTATGCATTCCGTCATTCTTCATACATATGGAGAAATTGCCCATACATAGGCGGACATTTAGCACTTTTCTTTCAAATTGATTTTAAAACACATGTACTAAGTACGATAAATCGGTCTGATTGTGAATCTGTAATTTATAGATTTATATAATGAGCCATTCTTGTACAAAAATCAAGACAAGAAATTAATTTCTACCGCACTAATTTATTCGTAAAGTAGACATGTTACGTAACATTTATTAACAATTATGTCATTTATCAATAATGTTTTTAATTAATGGCCTAGCTCACGAGACGCGTACGCATACAAAGCCGATGACGTATTACTAATACTAAGTAAGTAAAAGTAATTGTAGTTCCCGTAAACACAGATTGAACACGCGCGCACCGCAGATGACCGAAAGGGGTGATGTTGGCTTCGTCCAAAGTGGCCGGTCCGCAATTACTAGTAGTTCATGACGGGAGACCGAGTCCCAACTCCCAACATGTCATCATATATGCTCCGCCATGCATATTTACCCATTCTTTCAATATTGGTGCAGCGTCCGTTGTGCACGTCACGCCACCAGCACTTTTTATGCCACCTTTCAATTAGACAATACATTATTGCCATCGCGATCATCGCGCGGGCAACATATCGTAAAAGCAGAGATAACATAAAGCGATACTTCCTATGATATATGCTATTACATTTATAGTTTCTCTTAGCCCCTTCCGTAGTCAATCTTCGACTCAATGTGATATGGGAGATGTAAACGGTGGGCGGACCCGCAGCGTGGGCGTTTCTCTAGAGCCGAACACATTGGCAAGCTAGAACCCGTACTTACACGTTTATTTCATGTCAAGATATCGAACTTAATACATTTTCCGTAGTGATCAGGTCGACGGGTCATGCTGCCCTTTCCCATCACTGAGTTACGTTTACAAATTGACAATCACCACAAAGACCCTGCTGCTCTTCTTCCTCATCGGATGGCTATCACAGTTACAAGCAAGTCTAGTGTCATATCATGAGCACCAAACAAAACAAAAATATATAAGTGCCTAAGTAGCACCATAGATACTTGATGGTAGCACATCACCATGGAAACAGTTGCAAACAGACATTTAAACATATTCGCAGCTCCTGATATTGAAACCTAGAGGAAAAAAGTGATGGTTATGCATCAGAACAAATGCCCCTACCATAAAACCAAAGCCCTCAGCACCATGCACAAAGCACACTCCATCCCCTCCCATTAGGTCGAATGCAAAGCTCAACCAAGGCATCAGGACTAGTGCTTGCCCAACAGGCCCCTGTCATTCATTACCCCCCCCCCCCCCCCCCCCCACCCCCCCACACACACACACATTCTGCACACAGTGTGTGGTTTGTATGACTTATACATGTAACTTCTCTGTATGGTTTCTACTAGAAAGGAGTACAGTGTAGGTGGTACGGAGGTGAAGAGGAAAGACACATGAACACTTAACCTTCAGTACTCACGATAAGTCTAAGTAGATACCATGCAGCCCCGGATCAAGCATAGCCTTGGGGGTGGGGGCCAGCTGCCCCCCCCCCCCCCCCCCCCCCCCATGGCATATGAAATGCCACCCCTCTGGCAGCAATTGCCCCGCCCCCTCTCCCCCTCAGCCACACACGCTTCCGTTGATGATGACATATACCCGCAAGTAGATTACATGATGTGTCATACGTAAAAAAAAAAGTCCGAATACTTGCTGACAAATGTCAACAAAGCGGTGGAGCACAACAGGGCATGTACAAATGTACCCCTTCGACTGCATCCCCTCCTCCCCCCAGTTTTCGTGCACCCTCTGGTAAAACCAAATTCATGTAGGTCCATGGTAGTCCATAAGTACATGCCAGAAGTTAGATAGATGTACACATGTACATGTAGGTCTTGTAGATATGGTAGTCTTAGGTAGGGACATATAAGTCCAGGTACATGTACAGGGTATGTTTATTTTATGTCTAACATCAGATAAGGTTGTGGGTTCCTTTCATGATTAATTATATTCACAGCACAAAAGGGCAGATGTTACATGTACACGTACATGTACATGTAGTTTGAAGGGAATACATGTACATGTAGACAAAAGACACAAGTAATTTTCAGTACTCAGGTAGGTACATGTAGGTCTATGTAGGTCCATGTAAGGGTTTATGCAGGGTATAGGTCTATGTAAGTACATGTAGGGGTAGGCCTATGTAGGTCCATGTAAGGGTTCATGTAGGGTAGGCCTATGTAGGTCCATGTAGGAGGTAGGTCTACATGTAGCTTCAGGGCAGGCAAGGTAGCAGCACTACATGGGCCTCTAACATCAGATAAGGTTGTGGGTTCCCTTTCAAGTTTATTATTTCACAGCACAGACCATGGGCAGATCTTAAGATTAAGAGTAGGTACATGTACATGACAAAAGCCTTCAGTATTCTGGTACATGTACATGTAGGAACGTGTATGGGCTAGTTATTTTTAAAGTATGATGTATAGGCTGATGTACGGGGTATGGTGTACAGGCTGGTGTATGGTGTACAGGCTAGTGTATGGTGTACAGGCTGGTGTATGGTGTACAGGCTAGTGTATGGTGTACAGGCTAGTGTATGGTGTACAGGCTGGTGTACGGTGTACAGGCTGGTGTATGGTGTACAGGCTGGTGAATGGTGTACAGGCTAGTGTATAGTATATAGGCTGGTATATGGTGTACAGGCTGGTGTATGGAGTATAGGTGTATAGGCTGGTGTATGGTGTATAGGCTGGTGTATGGTGTATAGGCTGTTGTATGGTGTACAGGCTAGTGTATGGTGTACAGGCTGGTGTATGGTGTACAGGCTAGTGTATGGTGTACAGGCTGGTGTATGGTGTATAGGCTGGTGTATGGTGTATAGGTGTATAGGCTGGTGTATGGTGTATAGGCTGGTGTATGGTGTACAGGCTGGTGTATGGTGTATAGGCTGGTGTATGGTGTACAGGCTGGTGTATGGGGTCTAGGCTAGGGTATGGTGTATAGGCTGGTGTATGGTGTACAGGCTGGTGTATGGTGTATAGGCTGGTGTATGGTGTACAGGCTGGTGTATGGTGTACAGGCTGGTGTATGGTGTACAGGCTGGTATATGGTGTATAGGTGTATAGGCTGGTGTATGGTGTATAGGCTGGTGTATGGTGTACAGGCTGGTGTATGGTGTATAGGCTGGTGTATGGTGTACAGGCTGGTGTATGGGGTCTAGGCTAGGGTATGGTGTATAGGCTGGTGTATGGTGTACAGGCTGGTGTATGGTGTACAGGCTGGTGTACATGTATGGGGTCTAGGCTGGGGTATGGTGTATAGGCTGGTGTATGGTGTATAGGCTGGTGTATGGTGTACAGGCTAGTGTATGGTGTACAGGCTGGTGTATGGAGTACAGGCTGGTGAATGGTGTACAAGCTAGTGTATAGTATATAGGCTGGTATATGGTGTACAGGCTGGTGTATGGAGTATAGGTGTATAGGCTGGTGTATGGTGCATAGGCTGGTGTATGGTGTATAGGCTGGTGTATGGTGTACAGGCTGGTGTGTGGGGTATAGGTGTATAGGCTGGTGTATGGTGTATAGGCTGGTGTATGGTGTATAGGCTGGTGTATGGTGTATAGGCTGGTGTATGGTGTACAGGCTAGTGTATGGTGTACAGGCTGGTGTATGGGGTCTAGGCTAGGGTATGGTGTATAGGCTGGTGTATGGTGTACAGGCTGGTGTATGGTGTACAGGCTGGTGTACATGTATGGGGTCTAGGCTGGGGTATGGTGTATAGGCTGGTGTATGGTGTATAGGCTGGTGTATGGTGTACAGGCTAGTGTATGGTGTACAGGCTGGTGTACGGTGTACAGGCTGGTGTATGGTGTACAGGCTGGTGAATGGTGTACAGGCTAGTGTATAGTATATAGGCTGGTATATGGTGTACAGGCTGGTGTATGGAGTACAGGCTGGTGAATGGTGTACAGGCTAGTGTATAGTATATAGGCTGGTATATGGTGTACAGGCTGGTGTATGGAGTATAGGTGTATAGGCTGGTGTATGGTGCATAGGCTGGTGTATGGTGTATAGGCTGGTGTATGGTGTACAGGCTGGTGTGTGGGGTATAGGTGTATAGGCTGGTGTATGGTGTATAGGCTGGTGTATGGTGTATAGGCTGGTGTATGGTGTATAGGCTGGTGTATGGTGTATAGGCTGGTGTATGGTGTATAGGCTGGTGTATGGTGTACAGGCTAGTCTATGGTGTACAGGCTGGTGTATGGTGTACAGGCTGGTGTATGGTGTATAGGCTGGTGTATGGTGTATAGGCTGGTGTATGGTGTACAGGCTAGTGTATGGTGTACAGGCTGGTGTATGGTGTATAGGCTGGTGTATGGTGTATAGGCTGGTGTATGGTGTATAGGCTGGTGTATGGTGTACAGGCTAGTGTATGGTGTACAGGCTGGTGTATGGTGTACAGGCTAGTGTATGGTGTACAGGCTGGTGTATGGTGTACAGGCTGGTATATGGTGTATAGGTGTATAGGCTGGTGTATGGGGTCTAGGCTGGTGTATGGTGTATAGGCTGGTGTATGGTGTACAGGCTGGTGTATGGTGTATAGGCTGGTGTATGGTGTACAGGCTAGTGTATGGTGTACAGGCTGGTGTATGGTGTACAGGCTGGTATATGGTGTATAGGTGTATAGGCTGGTGCATGGGGTCTAGGCTGGTGTATGGTGTATAGGCTGGTGTATGGTGTACAGGCTGGTGTATGGTGTATAGGCTGGTGTATGGTGTACAGGCTGGTGTATGGGGTCTAGGCTAGGGTATGGTGTATAGGCTGGTGTATGGTGTACAGGCTGGTGTATGGTGTACAGGCTGGTGTACATGTATGGGGTCTAGGCTGGGGTATGGTGTATAGGCTGGTGTATGGTGTATAGGCTGGTGTATGGTGTATAGGCTGGTGTATGGTGTACAGGCTAGTGTATGGTGTACAGGCTGGTGTATGGGGTCTAGGCTGGTGTATGGGGTCTAGGCTGGTGTATGGTGTATAGGCTGGTGTATGGGCAAACACATCATGCAAACACCAGCACATACCTACATGTACATAACACACCAGCACACACCAGACACACCAACCTTCAAAGTCGCAGTAGCCTGCCTCCTTGTAGTCTTTGCAGATGTCAGGTTGGTACTCCCAACGAACAGTACAGGGGACCTTTCCTAGGGGAGGCACCTACATGTAGAATGCTGTCTGCACATTATCCCGCAATGGATCCCCTACGAAAAAATCATGGCATGAAATCTTCCAAATTCATGCGTGATATGTTTTTGCAAGTGTTCCAGTTTTTCTAGAGCACTGTTGAACATGCTTACATGTACATGTATGTCATTAAATTGCAGGCATATCACTCTTCTAACTTGCACAGGATGAATAGTTTCTAAAAAGCGATTCCCCGATGAGGCATACCCGCTAATATGCTAAGGGGTGTGCCGCTTTATAACTTCTCGGGGGAACGCATTTTAGAAACTCTTCAACCTGTACAAGTTAGAAGAGTGATATGCCTGCAATTGAATGACATAAGCATGTACAACTGTGCTCTAGAAAAACTGGAACACATGCGACAACATATCACACATGAATTTGGAACATGTATGCCAAGTTTTTTTTGTAGGGGAAGGTGTGCCCATTATGGTGTGCTCGTTTTAAAGTGTGCCCATTGAGGGTGCTCCTTTTAAAGTGTGCCCTTTAAGGTTTGCTCCTTTTAAAGTGTGTGACATTTTCTGTACAGTTCATGTTCATGCATCGTGTGCTTGCTACCGTACATTGCAGACACACACACACACACACACACAAATACACACACACACACACACACACACACACAACACTCATGGAATCGTACAATTGTATGCCACAATATTTGGCCTCATCACATCTGCTACCACCTCCCTTGACCACACCCACCTGCTGGCTGCACTCCCTTGTGAGGTCTCCCTCCTCTCGTGGCCTCGAAGTACTCGGTGTAGTTGTGTCCTCTCCTCCTACATACTATATATGGAAAACAAACAATATTAATTAATCATCATACAACAGATTGAGTTTTGCAGCATAGTAGGAGGACATGAATCACCATGGCAACTAGACATATAATTTTTGTGCCTTCTCCATGACACCCCACTGGTCCCTGTTCTGTTCTGTCTCCATCTCCAAGGTGAGGGTGGCCTCCATGTCATGCCTCCCTCTCAGATTTAGTATGTGTGGGTCACCTTGCTGAGTTTGTCCTTATCTTTGTCACTGAACACTCTGAGCCTCCTCTGATGAAGGAAAGTGGAAGGAGAGAATCATGGAAGGAGGGAAGAGGCGAGGATGGAGGGAGGGAGGGAGGGAGGGAGGGAGGGAGGGAGGGAGGGAGGGAGGGAGGGAGGGAGGGAGGGAGGGAGGGAGGGAGGGAGGGAGGGAGGGAGGGAGGGAGGGAGGGAGGGAGGGAGGGAGGGAGGGAGGGAGGGAGGGAGGGAGGGAGGGAGGGAGGGAGGGAGGGAGGGAGGGAGGGAGGGAGGGAGGGAGGGAGGGAGGGAGGGAGGGAGGGAGGGAGGGAGGGAGGGAGGGAGGGAGGGAGGGAGGGAGGGAGGGAGGGAGGGAGGGAGGGAGGGAGGGAGGGAGGGAGGGAGGGAGGGAGGGAGGGAGGGAGGGAGGGAGGGAGGGAGGGAGGAGTGGATAAATAGAGCTTGCCATTGGTGAGCATTGATAGCTGGAGTTTGAGTTGTGTACTGTGGAAAACAATGCAGAATGTCATCAAAACTAGCCAATTACATTCATGTGCATATGCACAAGGTAACAAGAACTGATTCTTAGCATACATATACATGTACATACTGACTTACATGTACAGAGAGAGGGGAAGAGAGGATTCATAGTCACTCACACAACAACACACGCACACACAGTCACGCATACATACTCACACACATGCTCACACACACAATCACACACACATATGCTCAGACACACACGCTGTCAGCTGTGGGGTATCTGCCATAGGATTCATTTCTTAGGTGCTTGCTATATGGGGTACTTGCCATAGGGCCGGTTTAAACCCATAGCTTCTTGCCATGGAGTACTTCATAGCTGTGTGCAATAGGGACCATTACAACCCCATACACTGTAGCTGTTAGGTGTCTGTTAACTGTGTGATTCTTCATGCATCGCTTATTGCCATAGAGTTCATTCCATACATGGGCCAGGGGTATTCCGTCGCTGCCTGCCGTAGAGTCCAGAGTATAGTACCATCTTTATAGCTGTCTGTCTGCAATAGGGTCCGTGCACTCCCGTACCTCCGTAGCAGTTAGCTGTGGCCTGTGGGGTAGTAGGCTTCAGTTCTGCCATAGAATCCAGTCCACAGACAGACTTCCAGGTCTTTAACCTGCATGTCATATCCTCGTAGATTAATTGATCTTCGATATCGTCGTCTTCGTACCGTTCGAAATCGTCCGCGGAAGTACCGAACCAAAAGCGAAGAGCAGGCCTACAGCAGATTATCTCTGCCTACAGTAAATAGCGGTTAATAAGTTATTTTGCACGTTAAGTTGTTGTGTACATTATAGTGGTGGGTGGGGTCGTGGTTATAGACATCAATTTGCAATACATATTATCGCTAACTACATGTACTTACAGAACAGTTCGGAAAGAGTAGCACGTGATATTATGCGTTTTGTATTTGGGGTGTATCTCACTAACCATTCAAGGGAAGCGCGATTTGAAGGCCCTAAGCTCTGAAAAAATGATGAAAAATAAGTGCATTGATTACGCTCATATAATCCGGTGGCACCTAAGGAAAATATCATTTGGTTGGGAAACTATTGATGACTGAATAAGTAAATGAGATAAAATGAATGGACATTGGAAACCTTGCATAATTAATGTGGAAGTGCGGATATAGGTACCTACGATGCGTAAAAGTACTCAAAATATGCTAAATAGTCCCCACATTGCAAATCCAAGAGCACCTAGTCAATATAATTTTTATTTCTGCAGTTAGCTGCAGTTTTCTGAATGCGTCCATGCATACACTTTCTATGGACATTGAATTACGCAATGACCGAATACCGCGTAATCCTTTTGACCGCCAATTTCTCGATATGATAGGAAAGGTGGGGGGGGGGGGGGGGGGGGGGGGGTTCCGGACCCCACCCTCAATCCGATACTCATTTCCACAAGTCCAGGTTTGAAACAGCTAGGTTTCAGCCGCTGAGCAAATGGTATAGGAATGGTTCAAACCGACGGTGATATCATGAGTTACGCCAAATTGATCGACATCGTATAACGTCAAGTAATAGTTGATTGACTTTTAAAAATTATAATCTCCAATACAATTTGCATGGCCTGCCTAGCCAGCTTACGGCAGCCCTGAAAGAAACACAGTACAGAAATTCATGAAGTATGTAATATGGTGCAACGAGAAATATGATTCCTCTACTTTCAACTCGCACTTTTTTTTCATATAGTATAGCGATAATAAGCATGGGCGTGACATGCAGAAATCGGTCACCAGGAAGGTGATGTTGTTCAAAAATACATCCTGTATATAAAATCTCCCATTGCTAGTACATAGGGTGATGTGATTTGGTAATAATGATTCTGATTTATTGAAAACAAAGTTAGATTTAAAGCTATATGCATACGAAAAATGGCTACTTTGAATGCAGCTAGGGTTGCCGCGGTTAAGGTTAATATTTAACCGTCGTTTACGATATTGCGGTTATACCGTTTAACCGCGGTTAAACATTGCATGCGGTTAAAACTTACTTATTCTCAGGTTTTCAGAAGCCAATTTTCGACCCCTAACTGAGCTAGTGATCATGTATATGTACACTGTGGCAGTTCTTTGCTATTAACCTTTGGTGGTTTCAGTGGCGTAGTGTGGTTGTTGAGCGCCCAGGGACATAATGCAATAATGGTGCCCCCCCCCCCCCCCCCCTATAAATAAAGGGGCGGATGTAGGATTTTGCAGCGAGGGTTGGTAGGCAGCCGCAAGGGCGGAGAGGGATATGCCGGTGTCACGGAATAGATTATCCCCCCAAAAATTCATCCCTCGGATAATCTATTCTGGAATAGATTATCCCCTAGGATAAATTATTCCGGAATAGTTTATCATCCCTTGGAATGGATTAACCCCCTTCATAAAACGCTCACTCGTGTCCATTATAACGGAAGGATACGACGAAATTCCTTGAATTGAGAGCAAAGACAGTGAGCAGTGAAATTGGCCTCGGGATGTGTTGGAGTCAAAATATGTCAAAGATGCTAAAAGGGCTTATATCGACAGAAATGTGAGTGTTTCATAACCGAACGGAAGATGGCTTGCTTTTCAAGACAAAAAGGCGGAAAAAAGGGCTGACGTCTGTACAGGAGGAAGAAAGGTGTCGAGTTGTTACGGTTGACGAGAAGGTTAGACTGTTTGACACCGTTCACAAAGATCCAGCAGGCGGACACCTAGGAGTTCATAAAACGTATGTTGTATTATACGTCAGTTGTGAATTGGTTTCACGGTTCAGTTTAAGAGTAAACAGTGTTTAACAGCATGACAGTTGGTTTTGTGGGCAGCCTTATCTGGGGGCCCCTTCTGGGTTGGGGCTCGTGCATTCTAGTTCTAAAAGCCTTTGTTCAGGGAGGTCTTCAAACTGATTGGTTAGATTCTGGGCAGCTACTATTTTAGCCCCTCCTTCCTAGTGCCATATTGCACACATTTGGCATTGGGAAGGAGAGTGCTTTCCCACCCTTCCACACCCTGTTAATCCTATTTGTACAGTGCATTGGCTTGTCTTTTGATATTATGTGGTCGGCAGGCGTCCAGATCTGGGATACAGGTTCCAGCTCGTGGCCTGCATCACGCTAGACCTGCTTAGCCCGGAATCCCCTTGCATATGGCTAGCCCAGTCTTGACAGGCGTCCAGTTCTGGGACATAGGTTCCAGCTTGTGACAAGCGTCACACTGGACCTGTATAGCCTTGGGGTAGGGTGCCACCCTATTCACCCGTGGGATACTCCTGCCTGGTCCCCTGTTGTGGCAATCAGTCAAAAATAAATAACCACGGCGCTCGCTGGGTTGGGGCTGTAGCTAGTTTATAGTTGTGCCTCTTAGGCTATAACCAACTGCAAGAGATAGTTAATATAGGAATTACTATATAAACAATTGTTTTGGAATCCACACAGTGAAGACATACACATACAAAAGTTTATTGCCTAAGTTCAATACACCACTACCTGAGGAAATTAGTCCAGTTGATCCTTTACCTGAAAGGTGCTTTTATGAAAAACATGCTAAGAAGGAAGAAACCACTTCCAGCATTCGTAGACAGGTAAACGTTAAAAAATTGGAATACATTACATATTGATAAGCTGAACATCACCAGGGATCAGCACTTGTCCTATGAAGATCTTGTACAATCTTGCCATGATTATGAGGTTAGAATGTGTATATATGTGCTGTTACTAACATGCACATCACTTGTTATGAACATCTGCAGCTGCTTTTATGTTTATATTCAAGGAAAGCGTGATGGAGTGTTTAGCTCAATAAATCCTACTGAGCTTAAGTCTCTCTTTAGAAAGTGGCCCATCATTGACTGCAAAATGGTATGCTGTAGTTATGCATTAACAATTAGAAACTGTTAAATTCTTCATGAAGGTTGATGCAGTTCAGCACTTTTTATGTAGAATTGCCATTGATGAGGGATATGGAGCTAATGGAGGCAACAGAGCAAACATCCTTGCCTGGGATGTTCTGTACCCAGAGGTAATCTATTCAGATGTTAATTATACATAATGCTTTTAATTTAATATTTCTGTCACTTATAGCTGATAATTTCAATTATTTCCAAGAGCAAAGAAATGAATTATGAAGTAGCAGTATTATATTATGTGGACAACCTTTTGAACTGAAGCTTGGATTATTATTGAACCTTGAATAATATGCAGTAATTCCATGCAAGAAGCCTTTTATTATCACATGCACATCAGCAGCAGATTAAAAAAATTATGTGGAGAACTTTAACTCACACATGGAGCGAAGTACGATGCACCAGCAGTGCTCTATATATCGCTGAGCCGTAATAAACGTGTTAATATAATAGTGTGATAGATCTATTCAAAATAAGATGTTGCCATTCTGATATCAGTGGTACACACGTGTATACACACTTGTAGCATACCCAGTATACACACGCACGTACAAATATAAGTTCACGAGAGAGAGAAAGAGAGAGAGAGAGAGAGAGAGAGAGAGAGAGAGAGAGAGAGAGAGAGAGAGAGAGAGAGAGAGAGAGAGAGAGAGAGAGAGAGAGAGAGAGAGAGAGAGAGAGAGAGAGAGAGAGAGAGAGAGAGAGAGAGAGAGAGAGAGAGAGAGAGAGAGAGAGAGAGAGAGAGAGAGAGAGAGAGAGAGAGAGGTGGGGGGTGGGGCATGGGGTAAAGGGAGAGGAAGAAAAGGGAACGGGGGGAGGGGGATAATCTATTCCGAAGGGGGATAAGCTATTCCGGAATACTTTATAAACTATATATATTCCGGAATAGATTATCCGGGGGATAATCTACATCGTGACACCGGGCCTTGATCCTCCCAGCATGGGGGCATGCAAAGTCCACACCAAAGGGGTCTGGGACGGAGCCTCAGCCGCTTTGCAACTTTCGCACTTTTTAAGCCACAAAACATGATTACGTTTGCATAGACAATAACTTAATACACTGCATTTGCTTCCGCAAGCAACCTATGCCTTCGCACGTACATTCAATCGTTTACATTAGGAAATTTAGTTTGGGGAAGTATCCGCCCCGTAAAACTACCCTACCTGTCTGTACGATAATGGCTAACCGCTCGCTGCCATTGTGAGCCTGTGCATAACAAGCTCACAATGGCAGCGAGCGATATTAACCCTGAAGTTGGAACTGCATTGTGTAGTGGGCATTTTATGGAGGTAAAGATTGGATACCGTTTCTTCAATATGATTAGAAATAAATTTAAAAGTTTGCGTGCAGATCGAGTGCAGATGTTTGTTAACAAGACGCAAGAGGTTCCCGTTCGCGTTAACGCGATAATTATCTGTGCAAATTGTCTATTTTGTCGCCCCTAAACCCCTGCGCCCGGGGACATATGTCCCCCCCCCCCACCCCCCACCCCCCCACCCCCCTCGCTACGCCACTGGGTGGTTTGCAGTAAGTGCATCGCGCAACTGGATTTTGTATGTTATTGTGAATACCTTAAATTAATAAAAGCCGGTTAAGTTTTACCATCAGTCCTAGTCGGCAAAGTTAACAGCACGTGCACCCTCCTAACTTCAGATGCTAAGAAAGAGGCAAATGAGTAACATCAACACCTTTGTGCAAAAAAAAAATAAAAAATCCAGGATGATACCATCATGTACAAAAAATATCTTCTGCTACAATGATTCAGCCGCTCCTTCAGAAAGTGCATTTACTGTTGCCAAATTAATAACAAATCAAAGCATGACCTTCGCGCCTAAGTTAGCACATATTACTCCATCCGGCAGAACTCCAAGCTTCTAGGTTAACTACAAGCTAGGTTACTTATCCTCTGCAGGTTTATGCGGAGAATTGATTATTGCTCTCTGTATTCCTTATTTAATATGATCACCGCATTCGCACTCCGTAAAATATTGCATACTTTAACCGCGGTGAAGGTTATAAATAACCATGCACGGATTAACCGTAACCGCGGTAGTCAAATTTAACCGCGATATATCTCGGCAACCCTGCATGTAGCCTCGTCCCCAGGCCGTCAATTAAAGTTTGGGAAAAAAGACGGCCTGGTCTCCATTGCAACTCCGTTAGTGCGCATGCGCTGGCCATTACCAGAAAAAGTGGTAATCGTATATTTCGCTTGTAAACCTTTCCGTAAACTAACTTGTTACTGGTCTGCCTCGTTCTAAGTGCCAGGCTTTTTCAATTAAAAACACATCGCGCACATGCATAAAATACATAGCTACGCGTAGTATGTGCAATACAATGTGTAGGAGACACAACACTGCCACTAATCCTGCAAGACTTTGACGTCGTTGCCATACTACGCGTAGCTATGTATTTTGTGCATGTGCGCGATGTGTTTTTAATTGAAAAAGCCTGGCACTTTGAACGAGGCAGACCGGTAACGAGTTAGTTTACGGAAAGGTTTACAAGCGAAATATACGATTACCACTTTTTCTGGTAATGGCCAGCGCATGCGCACTAACGGAGTTGCAATGGAGACCAGGCCGTCTTTTTTCCCAAACTTTAATTGACGGCCTGGGGACGAGGCTACCCTGCATGCTTCAATGTTATTAACTACATGTAAGCGCAAAAAAACTGCCTCTTCATTTTATGTGCAGAAGTTGTAACATGCAGACTGTGCAAATAATATTTTTAAAAGAACTATGTGCAACCATGACATTTCAAATTATAAAGCCAATCTTCAAGAGCTGAAAGGCAAATCCCCCTCCGGCGCCTTCCCCTTTGTTGGCACGTCTGCGACCTTCCTCCAGCTATTTCGCTGGTATTTAATTTTTAAATCGACCCCCCCCCCCCCCCCCACCACCCAATCTTTAATACGTTCCTATGCCACTGGTCACTCCTTCGCCTTGGTTCCGCTGATTAAACCTGGTACGTATTTCAGCCCTAGACAGTACAAAAGAGTACTGACTTGTCTATAACATCGTCACCGTCCGAAGAGAGCCGATTGCCGCGTTTCTAAACCATTCAAAACTACGTTTCCAGCGAGGGTCCGGCCCAATTTCGGGTCCGGTCCCCCGGACCGAGTTCCCTAGTTGTACAAAACCAATTAACCGGACTCAATTCCCTAGGGAATTGAGTCCCCCCTCCCCCCCCCCCCCCCCCCCCCCCCCCCCCCCTTCCCCTCCGGACCGTATTCCCTGGTTTTAAATACATGCATGTATATGCATATTCCACCCCTTGCATTCACGTAAGGGCTGGTACATTTGGTTTGAAAAGCAAAAGCCAATGATTGCAGGTCGTCGTCTACTATATATGCAGTTTCTGTAACAATTAAAAACTTTTTCCTTCGGTTTGTAACAATGCATGAACTGTTTTGATCACATCCAGGTCATGCAGATTCTATAACATCAAATCGTGAACACATCTGTACATTCGCGGCAGTAGAGTGAAATGGAGAAGGATCATCGAGATTGAAATGGAGCTGGGCTTCCATACCTGCCAGAATGAGTTTCAGCACAGCTTCTCGTGTTTCTTTTGTAGCATATGTTTTGTTTTACTTTAATCGTCTAGATAGTCTCTGTGTGTGCATTTTCTATTCGGTTTCATTTTATGTTTGCAACCCATTTTAATTACATATCTTTTATAGTAGAATAAATTTAATAAAGATATATATATATATATACATTATCATACATGTATAATAGTCAGATGAACATAAGAGAGATGAGGGTACTGGATAAATCTCAATTTCGTACCTGTAAAAAAGAAACAAACACTTCAGCCATTATTGTTTAGAGAACGATGCATAAGACTAAAGTGTTTTTCAATCATGTGCATGATAAAATGTGAATTTCACAGACAAAATAATGCTGCTCGTGTGCCCAGAGATTTTCTGCAGAGAGGGGGAGGTAGGAAATAGAAAAGGAATGAGAAGAGAAGTGAGAAGAGGTAAAGGGACACATAGCTTTAAGCTGCATGGGCCCTCATGCAACAACTTGATCCTTTTAATCAGTGGTTAAATTGACCTGGCACGCTCTAAGCATACTTCCTCTATACTCCTGTGTAGGAAGAAAAAGAAATAGGATGAGAGAGGAATGAGTGGGGGATAATAGTCAAATGAACATAAGAGACATGATGATATTGAGTGTACTCAAATTTATACCTGTAAAAATGAAAATAAATCATCCAAAAAGTGAATTTCACAGATAAATATAAGCTTGGCTGCATCCCAACATTAGTATTGCTTGTGTACCCAGTGTCTTCTTAGTCTCGAGTGTCACTGTGTATTAGACACATGTCATTAGTAAGATAGCTACTTGTTGCTGTATGTGATTAAAGCCATGCACACTCATGGATGTCTTTGTATTAGTTTTATCGAAAATTTACATATCTTGTAGGGACAGCGTCTCTTTGTAATATACTCACATGTCTTTAACCTTTAATCTGCGTGAAACGATCCTGAATTCAGGATCGGTAAAATCCTGAATTCAGGATGGTGAGTTCTGCATGCCGTTATCAAACTTGTACACAAAATAACAGAAAAGGGTTATTTATTATACCTGTCCGAGCATCCGCCCCTTCTTTTTATGTCCCAACAGTACTGGTGACAGCTTTTCTACCAATGTCAGGCATTTCTGCATCGCTCTCAACGACAGAAATGCTTTTTATTTTTATTTGGCAGAGGCTAACCATCGTACCACCCGCTCTGACTCGCTTCGCCTAGTCCGCCTTGAGTTAATTCGATGCTCGTACCTCCTGTGTCCCATATTGTTTAATTTGCTTATTTGGCTCTCCTCACAGATCTTAGTAACAGTTTCTATCTTGAAAGTAAGCTTCCTGCTCTTTCCTCAACCTTATACCCGACTTTGATGGTAACCGCGGCATTATTTGCGAATGAAAAAGTAAACTGTGGCATAACACTATGTTGACTAATAATTATTGTGTTGTGTATTGTATATACTGCGCATGCGCATGTGTGATGGGCTTTTATTGATATAACGTGAAGACACTCTTACATGGTGGCAGCGGTGGTTCACCAACACCCAACGTAGGACATGGCCGAAATCCGCTTGCAACCCCCAGACAAGTTCGACTTCAAAAAACCAGACGACTGGAGTCGCTGGAAACGGCGGTTCCAACAGTTTCGTATTGCGTCGGCCCTCGATACACAGTCCGACTCCAAGCAAATTTGCACACTGTTGTACTCTATGGGCGAGGAAGCGGAAATGGTTCTTGCGTCTATGAATATCAGTGAGTCTGATAGTAAAAGCTACGTTAAAGTATTGGGGAAGCTAGATGAGTATTTTCATGTCCGCCATAACGTCATATTTGAGCGCGCGCGCTTCAACCGACGTGACCAGATGGAAAGTGAGTTTGGAGACCAGTACATTACTGAGCTGTACTACCTGTTATGTTAGATTGAAGACTACCAACTATACCCCTGCACTGCTATGTTAGATTGAAGACTACCAACTATACCCCTGCACTGTTATGTTCAGTAGACTGAAGACAACCAACTATACCCCTGCACTGTTAGGTTAGATTGAAGACTACCAACTATACCCCTGCACTGTTATGTTAGATTGAAGACTACCAACTATACCCCTGCACTGTTATGTTAGATTGAAGACTACCAACTATACCCCTGCACTGTTATGTTAGACTGAAGACTATCAACTATACCCCTGCACTGTTATGTTAGACTGAAGACTATCAACTATACCCCTGCACTGTTATGTTAGACTGAAGACTATCAACTATACCCCTGCACTGTTATGTTAGATTGAAGACTACCAACTATACCCCTGCACTGTTATGTTAGATTGAAGACTACCAACTATACCCCTGCACTGTTATGTTAGACTGAAGACTACCAACTATACCCCTGCACTGTTATGTTAGATATAAGACTATCAACTATACCCCTGCACTGTTATGTTAGATTGAAGACTACCAACTATACCCCTGCACTGTTATGTTAGATTGAAGACTACCAACTATACCCCTGCACTGTTATGTTAGATTGAAGACTACCAACTATACCCCTGCACTGTTATGTTAGATTGAAGACTATCAACTATACCCCTGCACTGTTATGTTAGATTGAAGACTACCAACTATACCCCTGCACTGTTATGTTAGACTGAAGACTACCAACTATACCCCTGCACTGTTATGTTAGATTGAAGACTACCAACTATACCCCTGCACTGTTATGTTAGATTGAAGACTACCAACTATACCCCTGCACTGCTATGTTAGATTGAAGACTACCAACTATACCCCTGCACTGTTATGTTCAGTAGACTGAAGACAACCAACTATACCCCTGCACTGTTAGGTTAGATTGAAGACTACCAACTATACCCCTGCACTGTTATGTTAGATTGAAGACTACCAACTATACCCCTGCACTGTTATGTTAGATTGAAGACTACCAACTATACCCCTGCACCGTTATGTTAGACTGAAGACTATCAACTATACCCCTGCACTGTTATGTTAGACTGAAGATTATCAACTATACCCCTGCACTGTTATGTTAGACTGAAGACTATCAACTATACCCCTGCACTGTTATGTTAGATTGAAGACTACCAACTATACCCCTGCACTGTTATGTTAGATTGAAGACTACCAACTATACCCCTGCACTGTTATGTTAGACTGAAGACTACCAACTATACCCCTGCACTGTTATGTTAGATATAAGACTATCAACTATACCCCTGCACTGTTATGTTAGATTGAAGACTACCAACTATACCCCTGCACTGTTATGTTAGATTGAAGACTACCAACTATACCCCTGCACTGTTATGTTAGATTGAAGACTACCAACTATACCCCTGCACTGTTATGTTAGATTGAAGACTATCAACTATACCCCTGCACTGTTATGTTAGATTGAAGACTATCAACTATACCCCTGCATTGTTATGTTAGATTGAAGACTACCAACTATACCCCTGCACTGTTATGTTAGATTGAAGACTATCAACTATACCCCTGCACTGTTATGTTAGATTGAAGACTATCAACTATACCCCTGCACTGTTATGTTAGATTGAAGACTATCAACTATACCCCTGCATTGTTATGTTAGATTGAAGACTACCAACTATACCCCTGCACTGTTATGTTAGATTGAAGACTACCAACTATACCCCTGCACTGTTATGTTAGACTGAAGACTACCAACTATACCCCTGCACCGTTATGATAGATTGAAGACTACCAACTATACCCCTGCACTGTTATGTTAGACTGAAGACTACCAACTATACCCCTGCACTGTTATGTTAGACTGAAGACTACCAACTATACCCCTGCACTGTTATGTTAGATTGAAGACTACCAACTATACCCCTGCACTGTTATGTTAGATTGAAGACTACCAACTATACCCCTGCACTGCTATGTTAGATTGAAGACTACCAACTATACCCCTGCACTGTTATGTTCAGTAGACTGAAGACAACCAACTATACCCCTGCACTGTTAGGTTAGATTGAAGACTACCAACTATACCCCTGCACTGTTATGTTAGATTGAAGACTACCAACTATACCCCTGCACTGTTATGTTAGATTGAAGACTACCAACTATACCCCTGCACTGTTATGTTAGACTGAAGACTACCAACTATACCCCTGCACTGTTATGTTAGATTGAAGACTATCAACTATACCCCTGCACCGTTATGATAGATTGAAGACTACCAACTATACCCCTGCACTGTTATGTTAGATTGAAGACTACCAACTATACCCCTGCACTGTTATGTTAGACTGAAGACTACCAACTATACCCCTGCACTGTTATGTTAGATTGAAGACTATCAACTATACCCCTGCACTGTTATGTTAGATTGAAGACTACCAACTATACCCCTGCACTGTTATGTTAGATTGAAGACTACCAACTATACCCCTGCACTGTTATGTTAGACTGAAGACTACCAACTATACCCCTGCACTGTTATGTTAGACTGAAGACTACCAACTATACCCCTGCACTGTTATGTTAGATTGAAGACTACCAACTATACCCCTGCACTGTTATGTTAGATTGAAGACTACCAACTATACCCCTGCACTGCTATGTTAGATTGAAGACTATCAACTATACCCCTGCACTGTCATGTTAGATTGAAGACTACCAACTATACCCCTGCACTGTTATGACTACCAACTATACCCCTGCACTGTTATGTTAGACTGAAGACTACCAACTATACCCCTGCACTGTTATGTTAGACTGAAGACTACCAACTATACCCCTGCACTGTTATGTTAGATTGAAGACTACCAACTATATCCCTGCACTGTTATGTTAGATTGAAGACTACCAACTATACCCCTGCACTGTTATGTTAGATTGAAGACTACCAACTATATCCCTGCACTGTTATGTTAGATTGAAGACTACCAACTATACCCCTGCACTGCTATGTTAGATTGAAGACTATCAACTATACCCCTGTACCGTTATGATAGATTGAAGACTACCAACTATACCCCTGCACTGTTATGTTAGATTGAAGACTACCAACTATACCCCTGCACTGTTATGTTAGACTGATAACTACCAACTATACCCCTGCACTGTTATGTTAGATTGAAGACTATCAACTATACCCCTGCACTGTTATGTTAGATTGAAGACTACCAACTATACCCCTGCACTGTTATGTTAGATTGAAGACTACCAACTATACCCCTGCACTGTTATGTTAGACTGAAGACTACCAACTATACCCCTGCACTGTTACGTTAGACTGAAGACTACCAACTATACCCCTGCACTGTTATGTTAGACTGAAGACTACCAACTATACCCCTGCACTGTTATGTTAGATTGAAGACTATCAACTATACCCCTGCACTGTTATGTTAGATTGAAGACTACCAACTATACCCCTGCACTGTTATGTTAGACTGAAGACTACCAACTATACCCCTGCACTGTTATGTTAGATTGAAGACTACCAACTATACCCCTGCACTGTTATGACTATCAACTATACCCCTGCACTGTTATGTTAGAATGAAGACTACCAACTATACCCCTGCACTGTTATGTTAGACTGAAGACTACCAACTATACCCCTGCACTGTTATGTTAGATTGAAGACTACCAACTATACCCTTGCACTGTTATGTTAGATTGAAGACTATCAACTATACCCCTGCATTGTTATGTTAGATTGAAGACTATCAACTATACCCCTGCACTGTTATGTTAGATTGAAGACTACCAACTATACCCTTGCACTGTTATGTTAGATTGAAGACTACCAACTATACCCTTGCACTGTTATGTTAGATTGAAGACTATCAACTATACCCCTGCACTGTTATGTTAGATTGAAGACTACCAACTATACCCCTGCACTGTTATGTTAGACTGAAGACAACCAACTATACCCCTGCACTGTTATGTTAGATTGAAGACTACCAACTATACTCCTGCACTGTTATGTTAGATTGAAGACTATCAACTATACCCCTGCACTGTTATGTTAGATTGAAGACTATCAACTATACCCCTGCACTGTTATGTTAGATTGAAGACTACCAACTATACCCTGCACTGTTGTGTTAGATTGAAGACTACCAACTATACCTCTGCACTGTTATGTTAGATTGAAGACTACCAACTATACCCCTGCACTGTTATGTTAGATTGAAGACTTATCAACTATACCCTGCACTGTTATGTTAGATTGAAGACTACCAACTATACCCCTGCACTGTTATGTTAGATTGAAGACTATCAACTATACCCCTGCACTGTTATGTTAGACATACTGTGTCCTCAACTTACAAAAGTGCCAGATACAAAAATAATTTTAAAATTAAGTCAGTTTGTATCAGGAATTTTATTCAACACTAGAAGTCAAAGAAACATGGTGGTGTGTGGGTGATGGGATGGAACATGGTGGTGTGTGGGTGATGGGATGGAACATGATGGTGTGTGGGTGATGGCATGGAACATGTGGTGTGTGGGTGATGGGATGGAACATGGTGGTGTGTGGGTGATGGGATGGAACATGGTGGTGTGTGGGTGATGGCATGGAACATGTGGTGTGTGGGTGATGGGGTGGAACATGGTGGTGTGTGGGTGATGGGGTGGAACATGGTGGTGTGTGGGTGATGGGGTGGAACATGGTGGTGTGTGGGTGATGGGATGGAACATGGTGGTGTGTGGGTGATGGGATGGAACATGGTGGTGTGTGGGTGATGGGATATTGAACACTGCTCTACATGTAAGCTTGGTATTAAACCAATTAGCTACTGTATATTAAAAGGTATTTGTATCACTCACATAGGTCAATTCAAATGATTGTTTCGTAAACAATTTTAAGAAATGATCCATAATGTCAATAATATGAAAGTAGAAATCAGTGGGAGTGGGGAAATAGTAGTGCAAATTTAATCATTTAATCCCAGTATTTTAAATTTAGCCCTACACCAATTTAAATCTATGACAATTAACACCTTTACTAGTGACTGAATGGATCCTTTGACCATCAGTAAAGGCTGAACCTAACTAGGCCCAGCTTGAACCAGGCGTATATCAATGTTTGACTATGTGCATATATTTGATGTGCCCAATATAACAGCACTAGTATGGCTGCGTGTGCATGGTTCAAGCTGGGCCTAGTTAGGTTCAGCCTTAGGATCCATTTCTGTTGATAGAGGTATTGATTGTTAAGACTGCTGCTTAGCAGTGATAGATTTAAATTTACACAGAGCTAAAGTAAAGGATTACCACGGGTGTAGCACCCCAATGTATCAATGTCATCGCCACACCACACAACCCCCCCCCCCCCCCCCCACGCAGTACAATGGAACTGATGCAAGTGGAATTGCTATAGTTAAGAGTAGGGCCATGCCAGTGGGAGTACTCTCCACCTGCACTTTTAATAGCATCGCTCTTTCATGGTCCATGAAGCGTGGGCTTTAATTGTATTAATTGGGTGCTCGGTTTACTATGGAAATATATGGGCTTACTAGTATGCTCTATTGTTGGTACTTCTTGGTAAGTTTACTCGTGCTCCAAGGAATCACATCTTTTATAATGTTAGCCATGTGTTAGAACACAATAATATATGTCTAAATGACACTCGGGAGGTAATGTAACACACCAAAACCAAACATAAGCCCATACTTCTCCATAGTAAACGAGCACCAATATAGCGGATTAACGCTATTAAGTCACGCGATGAAAGATCTCTATACCAGTAAAGAGCTAGTTGTGCATAGCCCGACCTTCGCCTTTTGGCAGAAGGTCGGGTACCAAGCCTATACCTACAGTGAGTGTGGGCTATTATCACATATGTGGGCTATTATCACATATAAGGCCATTCCAAATGTAAAAATAGTTTCCTGTCTAGACCTTTTTTTTGGCTCCCCATGCGGGCGGGGGGGGGGGGGGGGGGGGGGGCTATAATTTACTTTAAATCATATTATGCATGTGCCTCACAACAGACCGCCACCAACACCTCTATTGGGTGTATGATGTAGAGCTTTGGTGTGCATGTCTCCAACGTAATTTGTACAAGAGATCACATCATTAGGCATAATTAGGCCTACCTGGCCTCCTAGATCCGCCCCTACAATAATGTGTTTTGATAATCAGAACCCAATGGTATTGGTGAAAGTTTGCAGTGTAGGGAAAAACCATGGCTCTAGTCACTGGGGGTGAAGTTCAAGATTTATGTGGTGCGAAGCAACTGGCAACAGGACTTAAATCTGGTGTTGAAGGTACTGTACGTGATGTATGATGAGTTCTCTGGTGATGGCTGGGGTATTCTACTGGTGGATGCAGCAAATGCATTTAATCTAGTGTCTTGGGTGACTGCTCTGTGGAATGCAAGAATACTGTGGCCTAGATGCAGTTGGTCTCTTTTCAACACATACAGAGGATTCAGTTTGTTGATGTTACAAAATTCTGAGGAATGCAGGAAGGAGTAAGTAGTGACCTGTTGCCTATGTTGCTATATTCTGCAGCAATGACTCCACTGGTGAACTCTCTTCGCTGCAGAGAACAATGTCAACAGAGCTGGTATGCTGATGGTTCTGCATGTGCTGGACCGTTGCATTCAATTCATTTCTGACTTGATCATTTAGTTGAACGAGGTCCTACTTACGGTTATTTTGCAGAACCCACTAAGAGTGTGGTGGTTGTGGCACCTAAGCATGTGGCAATTGCCAAGAGTTCGTGGGAGTGAAAGTTGTTACTGGACATCGCTTTCTTGCAGGCGTGGTTGGTGAAAAAGAATATTGTAAGCAATTTGTCAGGGAAAAGGTTGATGTCTAGGTAGACTGTGTGGACAAATTGTCTCAAGCTGGCACCTCAGACAGCATTTGCATCTTTGACAAAGTCTTTGCAGGTGTGAATGGAATTCCTCCAGAGAGTTGCACCAGGCTGTGCAAATGCTTTAAAACCACTCAATGAGAAGATCAAGAAGAAATTCTTTCCAGCCCTGCTAGGTGGAGGTATCACTGAAGCAGAGGAAGCTTGGTTTGCTCTACCAACATATCTAGCAGGACTAGGGATTTTTGACCCCACCAAGACTGCATCTTTAGCCTACCAGACATCTAGACAAGGAACTAATGTGTTAGTTGAAGCAGTGAAAGAGGAATTGATGTCTTTGATCCAGCACAACATATAGAGAATCTTCTGGACTTACGAATCTATACTTAACAGCATTTTGATGCAGTTCACATCAAAGCGATAAAAGAGCTATTTGCGGCAAGGTTGGCTGTTCTACCACTCCCCTACCTGCCACTTCTACCTGGCTCCGGCTCAATTTAGAGATGGTTTGCAAGGTTGTTCGCTATATGCATGACCCAACAGACTTACCTTCAAAGTGTGATGGTTGTGGAGCCTCACTAACAATGCAACATGCTCTTGACTGTAAGGTTGGTGGCCTAGTTATCCAGAGACATAATGAGCTCAGAGATTGTATTGGCGATATTGCTGCACAGGTTGTCAGAGAACCAATTGTCAGAGAGGCAGAAGGTGACTCAGGACTGTGGCTTGATTTGGGAGTATGTGGTGTTTGGCAACCTCAAGCAGAGGCACTATTTTGACTTCAAGATTTACTGATACAGATGCCCCATCTACAGTAATCATACGCCAGAATCAGTTCTTGAATTGGGAGCTCTGGACAAAAAGAGGATGTACAAGCAAGCAGTGGAAGATTGTAGAGATACTTGTACATCCTTTGTTACTTCAGTAGATGGAGTTCTGCATCGGGAAGCTGAGCACTTCCTTAAGAGAATGGCTACATGTGTTGCAAGCATATGTAAAAAGTCTTATGCACAAACGTGTGGTTACATCAGAGCAAGGCTTTCGTTTGCCATCATCAGGCAGCCAGCCTATGCCTAAGGGGTTCTAGAGTAAAGTGGAGGTGTGGCCTGGGGGTTGAGGATGGGGCCCCTCTATATATATACTCGATTATGCATTGAAGCATTTTATTTATTACTGCATCGTTCAGATAATTAGAATAATGAATTTGAGCGGAGGAGTTTACGGGCGGAGGAACAAAATCTTTAGGCTTGATACCCGACCTTCCGCCAAAACGCAAATGTCTAGTAATATGCAACTTTATTTCGCACCATACACAGTTCTTCCATAGATTATACAGACTACGTAAATCTACGGTTTTTCTTAAACAGGGGTGGCGAACACTGCCAACATGGCGACCACTATGTAAAGGCCGACATACACGGGTCGACTTCCTGCCGATGTATTGCCTGCAACTCAAATGAATACGGGTGAAAATTCAGTAAACTAAAGTTTTATGGAGTTTTTACGCATATTCATTTGAGTTGCAGGCGACAAATCGGCAGGAAGTCTACCGTGTATGTCGGCCTTAACGATACTTCTATAGCTATAAATGGAACAGTAATGACCTCCAGCTCAAAATAAAAATCATTTTTTACAACCAACCCCTCCAAGTGTTACTGTAATGAGTATCACTTTCAAACATACCTCTACTAGAATATCCACAGTCGCGAGATCTTGTCACGTGATAAATATTTTTCCTTTACCACGAATCACGTGCATATGTATACGCCTGTGATTGGTGGGCGATATCACAGGCCCGAAGCATTAGGCAACGTTATATCTGTCGTATGTGAATCGCTCCACCAAGACCCCGCCTTGAAAGAAGTAGAACTGTAACTACTTCATTCTTTCTTGTTGGTGATATTATCGCACGTGACGATCACTATACGAGCCTTTAATGCTTCGAAACGTCGCTCAGGGGCGTATTTAGGGGGGGGGGGGGGGGGGGGGGGGGGGGGGCTTAGGGGGCTCGGGCTCCCCCCTCCGACCTAGTTTGGCGTAGCCCGATCTTCGCGTTGTCGGCCCGACCTTCCGCCTAAACGCGGGCTATACCCGTCTGGGCATTAATTATCTGGGGGCGGGGGCGGGGCACAACACTTATATAGCGCCCCCCCCCCCCCACCAGTCGGAGAGGTCTAAAATTGCACCCATCCCGCCCCCCTGGCCAGACCACCACTGGCTATACGTGACATACTTCTACTTCACGCTCCCCTGAATCCTGATTTTCTGTTCTAAGTCCGATACATTCGATTGCTTGCTAATAATGCACAATGTCTTCAGCAGCATCGAATCATCACTTTCCGGAATCTTTGTTGGGCTCAGTCCAATGTAATGGGATTTTTCATTTTCAGCTGGTCCTTTATTTTTGTAAGCCCACCAGCTTTAAATTGCTCCATTCTTTCATGTGGCACAACAATATTCATCAATTCCTGTTGTACATGTATGTACATGTAAGGTAAATTACGATTTTTATATTAACACCCTTTGTGCTAATATAATTAATCGTCAGCCGTGGGATGCAAACTGCTAAACAACTGGCAAATTCAAACTAGATCCAGCCCACAATTGAAAATGAGTCCCCAAATCTGACAGTATTTGGCATGGCACAAACAAGTACGCCTCTCTGCAAAGTCATGCTAATTACACTAGAAAAACCAGATGAAAATGATCGAGAAATGGCACCTTCTTTGTATGCCTTCTTCTATGTTTCCTTCATTGTTAGCTTGGTATTACATAAAGGTTACAATGATACTAAAGGAGTACATATACATGTATAGTAGTATCATTTTGTTTAACAAACCATTTTGTGTGACAAAGATGGCAGAAAAAGGGCAGCTTTCCAGGTATTTTTTCAGTGGCAACAAGTATCATTTCAAGATATAGCTTAATGCATTGCCTGGTATTATCTATGTGTTAGTGGCAAGACATTTTCTATTGAACATGCCGTAAACTGTCCCTGTGGTGGTTATCCATCTATTCAGCACAATGAGTTACGGGACATCACTGGAACATTGCTTACTGAAGTTTGCCACAGTGTTGGAACCAAGTCTGGTCTACAACCTTTATCTGGTGAGTTTCTCAAGTACAAGACAGCAAATGATGTGGATGATGCTCGTGTAGACATTGTTGCAGAGAACTTTTGGTGTCGTAACGGACAGAAGAGCTATCTTGATGTCAAAGTGTTCAATCCTTCTGCCAAGTCTTATGTGAAAGAATCATCGACCCAATGCTATCGTTGTTTAGAAATGGACAAGAAACGTGCCTTTGAAGCCAGAGTTTGTGAAGTAGAACTTGGATGTTTCACACCACTGGTGTTTTCTACTTCTGGTGGATTAGGCCCTGCTGCCATTCTATAAGAGGCTTGCATCACTTATTGCAGAAAAGCACGATCAGCCATACAGCCTAACCCTTTTGGTTTCGTGCCAAATTGAGCTTTTCGTTGCTACGTTCTGCAATCATGTGTCTTCGTGACTCTAGATTGTCATACCATCAAGGCCATGCTCCCCATAAGACTCTGCCACTGATCTGTCCTGCTCAGCAGGCAGAAATGATTAAATTCTTGTTTGTTTGCCGTAACGTTGTGTATGTGAGAACTTTCCAATGTGAAATTGTAGTCAAACTTATTGAGGTCACATGGAGTTCCCAAAAATGAACTGATGGTTGGAATTGGCCAAATACTATCAAGTGGTGTTCATAGAGGTTACCCTACTCATTGCTGCAACTTAAAATGCCTGAAATATTAATCAACCATCCTTATAAAATGATCTACCTCTAGCTAATTGATGTTTACAAAGATGGGTGCAAAACTGTAGAACAAGTATGACCCATATGGGTGATTTGAATTCATTGCTGAGGCAAAAATCCCTCTCTGGTGGCTCTGCAATGTCATTCCTATTATACATCCGGCCGTTTGTGATATTGGCATTTTTTCCTTGCGTTATCTTCCTTCTCAAAACTAATTTGTACATGTCTTTGTGGGTGTGATAATCATGCTGTATTAGAATAAATGGACTTGAGTATTTAATGTATATACTTGCTTTAATTTGTCACAATATTATTTCATCATTTATGTGGGAAATGTATTTTTAGATTACAAAATCATTGCAATGGCTGTCTGTGGTCTGATAGATACCAGGGGTAAAAGTTGTAATATCTCCATTAGTAGCTGATAATGGCATTCAAGCCATAAATAATGTGATGTGAAAAATACATTTCCTGCAAGTTGACACAATATTAATAGTGAAATATTTTGATGTATTCATTGGGTGAACAAACTTGACTTATTCAGTCAGGTATTTGGAAGGTATCTTAAAACACATTTTATATAGTAATTTCTATTCTGTTGCAAAGAATATCAGCAATTTGTAATGTATGTTCTGCATTGTGCAATTAGAATTTATCAATGTTTTATTTAGGAGGGAAAAAAATAAAACCAGCAGCTTGTGAAAATTGGCCTGGCAATTGAATTTCTATATTCCGTAAAGGCTCATCTGAAATGCAACGATTGGATTCACTTGTGGAGTCATTGGAAAAAAAATTCAGTGTGTGAGCATTTTGGGAAAACTGCCATCAGAAGGCACTCTGGCAGAACGCTGTAGACAAGTCAGAAAAGGGCATGATATCAATTATGTTAAGGTAATTAGTAGGCAGAATTCATGAATGGACCTGTTAAATGTTATTATTATTATTAGAAGAGTGAACTGCATGCAAGCATGGTACCTGAAGAAGGTAAACCATATTTATACTAAAGTTATGTATTTATTTGGGGCAACTTCAGAGCCTCTGTCTAATGCAGCCAGTCATTGATAAAATCCTAACATGAATACACAGTTAATAAATATAATTAAGGTGATTAAGGGCCTTAAACACCAACCTAAGTTTTACTGAATGCATTCAATCCAATCCTAATTATAAAATTCCTACCTATCTATGCTAGAAAAAAAAAAAAAAAAAAGAGTCATTGGAAAGGTAATTTGGTATCTAGCTTCCATGTTACACAGTGAAGTTCTGTGTGTTAAAATTAGTGTGTAGACTAAAGACAAATATATCCCTTCTCCAATACTTGTAATTAATGTGCATGTGTTTATCTGCAATATTATTCTTATATGGCGTACATACACAAAGAAGTGGACAAAGTGTCAGAAGTGGACAAAGTGTCAGAAGTGGACAAAGTGTCAGAAGTGGACAAAGTGTCAGAAGTGGACAAAGTGTCAGAAGTGGACAAGGTGTCAGAAGTGGACAAGGTGTCAGAAGTGGACAAAGTGTCAGAAGTGGACAAAGTGTCAGAAGTGGACAAAGTGTCAGAAGTGGACAAAGTGTCAGAAGTGGACAAAGTGTCAGAAGTGGACAAGGTGTCAGAAGTGGACAAGGTGTCAGAAGTGGACAAAGTGTCAGAAGTGGACAAAGTGTCAGAAGTGGACAAAGTGTCAGAAGTGGACAAAGTGTCAGAAGTGGACAAGGTGTCAGAAGTGGACAAAGTGTCAGAAGTGGACAAAGTGTCAGAAGTGGACAAAGTGTCAGAAGTGGACAAAGTGTCAGAAGTGGACAAAGTGTCAGAAGTGGACAAAGTGTCAGAAGTGGACAAGGTGTCAGAAGTGGATAAAGTGTCAGAAGTGGACAAGGTGTCAGAAGTGGACAAGGTGTCAGAAGTAGACAAAGTGTCAGAAGTGGACGAAGTGTCAGAAGTGGACAAGGTGTCAGAAGTGGACAAAGTGTCAGAAGTGGATAAAGTGTCAGAAGTGGACAAGGTGTCAGAAGTGGACCAGGTGTCAGAAGTGGACAAGGTGTCAGAAGTGGACAAGGTGTCGGAAGTGGACAAAGTGTCAGAAGTGGACAAGGTGTCAGAAGTGGACAAAGTGTCAGAAGTGGACAAGGTGTCAGAAGTGGACAAGGTGTCAGAAGTGGACAAGGTGTCAGAAGTGGACAAGGCGTCAGAAGTGGACAAGGTGTCAGAAGTGGACAAAGTGTCAGAAGTGGACAAGGTGTCAGAAGTGGACAAAGTGTCAGAAGTGGACAAGGTGTCAGAAGTGGACAAAGTGTCAGAAGTGGACAAGGTGTCAGAAGTGGACAAAGTGTCAGAAGTGGACAAAGTGTCAGAAGTGGACAAAGTGTCAGAAGTGGACAAGGTGTCAGAAGTGGACAAAGTGTCAGAAGTGGACAAAGTGTCAGAAGTGGACAAAGTGTCAGAAGTGGACAAGGTGTCAGAAGTGGACAAAGTGTCAGAAGTGGACAAAGTGTCAGAAGTGGACAAGGCGTCAGAAGTGGACAAGGTGTCAGAAGTGGACGAAGTGGACAAAGTGTCAGAAGTGGACAAAGTGTCAGAAGTGGACAAGGTGTCAGAAGTGGACAAAGTGTCAGAAGTGGACAAAGTGTCAGAAGTGGACAAAGTGTCAGAAGTGGACAAGGCGTCAGAAGTGGACAAGGTGTCAGAAGTGGACAAGGTGTCAGAAGTGGACAAAGTGTCAGAAGTGGACAAGGCGTCAGAAGTGGACAAGGTGTCAGAAGTGGACAAGGTGTCAGAAGTGGACAAAGTGTCAGAAGTGGACAAGGTGTCAGAAGTGGACAAAGTGTCAGAAGTGGACAAGGTGTCAGAAGTGGACAAAGTGTCAGAAGTGGACAAAGTGTCAGAAGTGGACAAAGTGTCAGAAGTGGACAAAGTGTCAGAAGTGGACAAAGTGTCAGAAGTGGACAAAGTGTCAGAAGTGGACAAAGTGTCAGAAGTGGACAAGGTGTCAGAAGTGGACAAAGTGTCAGAAGTGGACAAAGTGTCAGAAGTGGACAAAATGTCAGAAGTGGACAAGGTGTCAGAAGTGGACAAGGTGTCAGAAGTGGACAAAGTGTCAGAAGTGGACAAGGCGTCAGAAGTGGACAAGGTGTCAGAAGTGGACAAGGCGTCAGAAGTGGACAAAGTGTCAGAAGTGGACAAGGTGTCAGAAGTGGACAAGGTGTCAGAAGTGGACAAGGTGTCAGAAGTGGACAAGGCGTCAGAAGTGGACAAGGTGTCAGAAGTGGACAAAGTGTCAGAAGTGGACAAAGTGTCAGAAGTAGACAAAGTGTCAGAAGTGGACAAGGTGTCAGAAGTGGACAAAGTGTCAGAAGTGGACAAGGTGTCAGAAGTGGACAAGGTGTCAGAAGTGGACAAAGTATCAGAAGTGGACAAGGTGTCAGAAGTGGACAAAGTGTCAGAAGTGGACAAGGTGTCAGAAGTGGACAAAGTGTCAGAAGTGGACAAGGTGTCAGAAGTGGATAAAGTGTCAGAAGTGGACAAGGTGTCAGAAGTGGACAAGGTGTCAGAAGTAGACAAAGTGTCAGAAGTGGACAAAGTGGACAAGGTGTCAGAAGTGGACAAAGTGTCAGAAGTGGACAAAGTGTCAGAAGTGGACAAAGTGTCAGAAGTGGACAAGGTATCAGAAGTGGACAAGGTGTCAGAAGTGGACAAAGTGTCAGAAGTGGACAAGGTGTCAGAAGTGGACAAAGTGTCAGAAGTGGACAAGGTGTCAGAAATGGATAAAGTGTCAGAAGTGGACAAGGTGTCAGAAGTGGACAAGGTGTCAGAAGTGGATAAAGTGTCAGAAGTGGACAAGGTGTCAGAAGTGGACAAGGTGTCAGAAGTAGACAAAGTGTCAGAAGTGGACAAAGTGTCAGAAGTGGACAAGGTGTCAGAAGTGGACAAGGTGTCAGAAGTGGACAAAATGGAGAAGTGGACAAGGTGTCAGAAGTGGACAAGGTGTCAGAAGTGGACAAAGTGTCAGAAGTGGACAAAGTGTCAGAAGTGGACAAGGTGTCAGAAGTAGACAAAGTATCAGAAGAGGACAAGGTGTCAGAAGTGGACAAGGTGTCAGAAGTGGATAAAGTGTCAGAAGTGGACAAGGTGTCAGAAGTGGATAAAGTGTCAGAAGTGGACAAGGTGTCAGAAGTGGACAAGGTGTCAGAAGTAGACAAAGTGTCAGAAGTGGACAAAGTGGACAAGGTGTCAGAAGTGGACAAAGTGTCAGAAGTGGACAAAGTGTCAGAAGTGGACAAGGTATCAGAAGTGGACAAGGTGTCAGAAGTGGACAAAGTGTCAGAAGTGGACAAGGTGTCAGAAGTGGACAAAGTGTCAGAAGTGGACAAGGTGTCAGAAGTGGATAAAGTGTCAGAAGTGGACAAGGTGTCAGAAGTGGACAAGGTGTCAGAAGTGGATAAAGTGTCAGAAGTGGACAAGGTGTCAGAAGTGGACAAGGTGTCAGAAGTAGACAAAGTGTCAGAAGTGGACAAAGTGTCAGAAGTGGACAAGGTGTCAGAAGTGGACAAGGTGTCAGAAGTGGACAAAATGGAGAAGTGGACAAGGTGTCAGAAGTGGACAAGGTATCAGAAGTGGACAAAGTGTCAGAAGTGGACAAGGTGTCAGAAGTGGACAAGGTGTCAGAAGTGGACAAGGTGTCAGCAGAAGCAGCATCAATGAATGAAGATGAAGATGCAGTAAGTTTTAATTGTCTATGTTTACATCACATGTACACATTTAGATCATAGAGATCTGCAGAAGTTATAAATATTTTCAAGTTAAAAATGACATCATGTTCAATAAGAACAGCTCTCAAGCTGCCTTTAATATCGTCAAAGGAATATCAGAAGCTAATGTGACTTCCTAAAGTAGAGGCCATGGAGCCAATTGCAACCATCCTCCTTCAGCATGAACTTGTCCAATTGAAACCATAGCCAAATTGGATAACTTAACATCTGAGGATGTGAAGACCAACGCTCACTAACGATACATTTGTTGTACCCACCCTTGAAAATGAAATTCCAATGTTGGGTTTAATTGTCATGATGGGGTAATTTTTTTTCCTGGTGCTGAATTCTCTCACCAAACTGGGAATTCAAAATACCATGCTGGGAATTTCGTTAAAAACCCAACCATGGGTATAGAAATTTGATAAACCCATAAATGGGAATGCAAATATTTTTTTCCTGTGGATCCGGAAGCTAGTTGGGTCAAAGAGCCAAAGCTTTTCAACGTAAACAAATGACACGACTAGCATGCAGGGAGCACTTTTTTAAAGACACTCTTCTTGGTAGCAGTTTGAGCAGCACAGCGTCTCTAGCCATATGTGGCAACCAGCACCACCACCATAAGTAACAATGACTTAGCAAAGAGATTGACTACTTCTCCTTTAGGGTACTAATCCTTAACTTCAAGGTTCCCAGACTCAGATCCAGCAATGGAAAGACACCCTTGTCCTCTACATGTGCCAATCCAGAGTAGCTAGGTCCACATACAACAGTTTGCTCAGTGGCTGCCGTTTGTGCATGGAAAATGAAGGTATGCTTAGACCTAAGTCCTAACATAATGCCCTTCAAACTACATGCACATGTCATACTGAACATGTTCAAAGCGTATGGATCCAGCCAACCATTGCAGAGCATATAGAGATGAATATTCCACTGATTAACCCGAGGCACTGCAAGAGTCTGAGGAAGTGATACAACAGCACTTGTTGAAGGCAACACAGGCCGAAAGGAGTAGGTAGTCCCACAAGCCATATGTTTGTAGCTTGTAAAAAGAACAATGATCTTGTCACACATAAAAGCGATCATGGTGCATTAATTTTCTCACCAGAATATAGAAATTCCTCGGGCCAAACCCAACTGGCCACTCAGTTGAGTCTTTCCATTGCTGGACGTGGGTCTGGGAACCAACACATGTAGTGCATTAAAGGAGAAGCAAGGCGATCTCTTTGATCAAGCACTCAGTTACTGTTGAGGTTGGAAGGGTTTGATAGTATTGAAACCTGCAGATGGAATTCATTTCCAGCCTGAAGTGGGACCTCCACACAGGCCCCAAAGGAGCAGCTGCTGCTGTCATTTACTCACTGTTTTACGGTCGAATGGTTCTCGTTGGCGGCAAAGGCGCGGTTAGAAAACCGTGTGGAACAGCAGCGGATATCATAACGGCTGAATTCTAGATGTGTAATTTCAGTTGCCGCCAGTGTGCTCGTTCAGCGAATAACTAACTGTAATAAAGCATTTTGTTTGTTGATCGCGTAAATATATACAATACAAAGTTCGGTGGGCGTTACCTCACCTTATTATAAATTTGTCTGCTTTTTTTTTTTCTTCCAAGCACCGAAAGTTTGTTAAGAGTTAAGGCAAAACAAAAAGTTGCGCTAATGTCGCTTGAAACCTTGTCGCCTGAGGAAGATAGCGGACACGAGTCGTGCCAATCGATTCGCCAGCCATCAGATGACCGCGAAAGAATGCTACATTTGGAAACCGCAGTTGCCTGGATCAAGCAGCAAGTGGTGAGTTTCTGGGAAACACGGCGCTGGATCGTAACCCACCACTGTTACAAGCGGGTTTAGGAGCCGTATACGTGGGCGTTGGACGTTGTCGTAAACACCTATAAGTATAGGAGTACCCGCCAATGGTCCTTCTAGGCCCTGCCTTCACTTGTCGCATATCGGCGTACGTTTGAAGATTGTAAGCGAGCCGCAAACGTACTGCGGTTTCTGATTTTGGTTTAGTGGGGAACGAGTGGAGGCGGTAGGGTGGCAGGGAGAGGATGGAGGGAAGAAGAGTGGGTTACCCGTATATGCACTGCTGCACCCAGCTGTCCCGTTCATTTTGAAGAGACGCTGCCTAATTCGGCAAACTTGCACTCAGCAAATAACCATCAGATGTTACACTTGTCGACATACACGTTGGTATGCGACGTTGGCATTGTTACACCAGGGTTGCGCTCATACCTGCGGGGAGGGGTGTGAGAGGCACAGCCCTATTAGCAGCTGCTGTCTGGAATCTGTGTAAACCGAATTACGTATTAAAAAAGTCTAACCCTGTTTGTTTTTCTGTAGTGTTGCTTACAAAGGGTTAAAGGTTACTAGAAGAGGTAAAATGGATAGTTGCCACGCTGGATGTTGTGTGGCCTGCCCCCTGTGTGTAGCCATAATGATGGTTTGAAGTCTACCTGCAAACAATGGCAGTCCATTGTCCAGTACAGTGCTTTTATGTACCAAGGTTTGGCAGTGAGGGAAGTCATATGCCCACAAGAGGGTTTGGCTGCCTATACAATTTACTGAGCACAGCTGCTGAGTCTCTTTGCCACTGTTGCTAGTATCACCACAGTAACAGTCATTTTAGCATAATGGTAATAGTCTATCTTTAATAACTCGATTGTCATTATCACCATACCACCACAATGATACAATCTTACATCATACCATTACGACTGCTACCACCATACCATTACTGTCATTACCATGACACCGTTGCCACCATCACAATCATACCATTACTACCACACCACCATCATACCATTACAACCCCATCACTATCGCCACCTCCATTACCAACCCTACCATCCCACCCAAGCGATAACCTTGGCACTGTATATACTCTCCCATGATAACCACACATTGAACCAAGCTCAGCAGTTATTGTCTAGAGCAAATTCCTCTGCTTATTTTGCCTCAATGAATGCTTTTTCCATAAGAGCCATAAGTTGTTGTTCAAGTCATGAATTTTGAAGAGTGCAATTCCTTACAATCTTAGCTATTCATGGCAGCTGGAATGTTTATTCACAGGTCCACCTGGGACAGCTGACCTTTTCATGGGTTGTGGTGGGGAGTTGCTTGGGAGCTTTAAATAGAATTGAGAACATGAAATAATTGCTTAGCAACGTTGGGAAAGTTTCATGTTCCATGGTATTGAAGGTTCATGTTTCGGTGTTGTGTTATTATGACTACTTATCAGGCGACTACCAGTCTGCAAGTTATGCACAACCATAGTATTCCTTCCCACACCCACTGCATAGCTGGCCCATGTATTGCACCCATTACATAGCTGGTCCATGTTCCTTAGCTGTCTTATGCCCACTACATAGCTGGACCATATTTCTTAGCTGTCTTGTACCCACTGCATAGCTGTCTTGTACCCACTGCATAGTTGGTCCATGTTCCTTAGCTGTCTTATGTAGCTGGACCATATTTCTTAGCTGTCTTATGCCCACTACATAGCTGGACCATATTCCTTAGCTGTCTTATGCCCACTGCATAGCTGTCTTGTACCCACTGCATAGCTGGACCATGTTCCTTAGCTGTCTTATGTAGCTGGACCATATTTCTTAGCTGTCTTATGCCCACTACATAGCTGGACCTTGAGTTATGTGTCATGCTGAAGAGTTGGCTGTGGTTGTAGCAGTCATCAGGGCAGTTCATTCCCAGTGCAGGAATATAGCTTGATGCCATGGTAACTTGACGCCATCATGCTGGGGTATGTGGACATGTCACACAACATCATCACCGTGGTGGCAGTGGTAATGATTATTTTGTTTGGCTCTCATTTATGGGCAGGATTGGTTTGCTGGTAGAATGCCATTACCTTTTGTTAAACATGTAATGACAGGTCTGTGAGGGGAAACACAATGAGTAGTTGTGTGAAGAGCTCCGTACTTATATGGTTTTCTTTCTTTCTCTCCCTCCTCATGTTCCCCTATCACTATTGCCCGCACCCCTTTGTCGTCCTCTCCACCGGCACCTTCCATCACTCCCTCTACCATCACCCAACCATCACTGCCATGCCCCCTTCCCTATCCCTCCCTCCCTCCCTCCCTCCCTTCCTCCCTCCCTCTTTGCTCCACCCACCACACAGGATGCCCTCCGTAACTACGACCGCGAGATCCTCCAGGACCTGTGGAAGGTGCGCTCCAACATCCAGGACATCAGGGAGCTGCAGAGGCAGGTGATGAAGGAGGAGAGCAGGTTCCTGGATGACTCCATGGCTTCCTCCGAGGACGGCACCCTGCACCGTAGCATCACACCCACCACCAAGCCTCCTCCCAACGGGGGGACGTGGCACTCCAGCAGCAGTGCGAGCGACCTCCTCCCCCCACCAGCCCACCTGCTGGAGCCGGTACGTCTCGAGGCGGCCAAAGGCTCCACCCCCGTCATCGTGAAGAAGCTGATGAACCTCAGCAACGGGGGCGAGGCACCGACTGTGGCCCCGCCCACAGGAAGTAGCGGGGACTTGCCCCGCGAGAAGAGGGTGGAGCCAGCCAAAGGGGAGGAGAAGCAGGCAGGAGGGGTGCAGGTGGTGGGCGCTCCAGTGGGGACCACGGATGTCATCTCCGACATGCAGAAGCTGAGGCTCAGGCTGGAGGAAGAGTGTCGTCAGGAGATAGCCGCCATGGACAGGCAGTTTCAGACCCGCATGCACCACCACGTCCACGAGTCCAACTCCCGACCTGGCTCCGCCCCTTCAGAGAGAGAGAGAAAGGAGCTGCAGGCGACCCGCCCCTCCACCAATCCCGCCCACTCCAGGGGTTCCAGCGACGCCTCCGACCAGTCTGGGCCCATAGAGGTGCACCACAGACGTGACCACTCCCTCCCCGTGACCCTGGAGGGGAGGGACGGCGTCCAGGCTTCCCCGCAGCGGGTAAACCACACCCCTCCTCAGCCCACGCGCCAGATGCCTTCCCCTCACCGCTCTCCAGGTCTTGTCCTGAGCGTCGAGAGGACCGTCGCCGCTAGCAACAATAACAACAACAAAGGGTTCTCGACCCCTCCCCCCGTCCGCTCCCCCCCAGCGTACCCTCAGCCGGTGTTCCAGAGCTTTCGCCAAGGTAACCACGCCCCGAGACCCCCAGCCAACGTGCAGTTTGCCAGGACGTCGAGTGCCAACTCTGCTGATGGCCAACAGGGAGGTCTGACCCAGAGCTACGATCCATCAGACGTGCCAGTGCAGGTGGGCGGGACCCACTACTCCACCCTGGTCGTCAAAGGCAGGAAGCGTTCCCTGATACCCAGCGTGGATGCGGGGGCGGAGCCACAGCAGCAGCAGTATGGGTCCGCCCCCACCGAGTCCCCATGCTACGACCGCCTTGGGCCACACCTCATGGACCAGCCTGAGCACAAGGCTGTCCCTCCTCTGGGGAACGCACAGCCAAGCCAGCAGCAGTCGCAGCCACAGTTGAAGCTGGCATCCCAGCCTGCCAGGAACAGCTCAACACTTCAGGGACCACAGAGGTCGCATTCAAAGCTGGAGCCGAGGAACACTGTCCCCATGATGCAGGCGTCTCCTGGCTCCGCCCCCCTCAACGGTGGTGGAGGGGCTGCGGTGCAGCCGGAGACCATCCAGCCATACATGAGCACACACGAGGTAAAGGGGGAGATGAAGAAGTACGTTCCCTTTGCAGATAAGAAGAAGAATGGCATACCTGAACAGACATGGTGCTAGGCCTCCCCCCTTTTCCCCTTCATCATGTAATAGTGCGTTGTGTACATGTACGTTTTGCATATTATTTACGTCTAACCCATTTACGTGTAAGTATTGTAATATTTTAAACTACACGTACTACTATTATGTGTAACTGCAACGTAACCTTATAGTTCAGACCGCGTGCGCTCAATACATTGGATTGGATGTCGCTCGCGTGATCACCTGCCGAAACATTCTTCATTGGAACAAGTGACTGAGCAACTTGCATAATTAACGTTCAATCAATCAAGAGACCGCCTGCTAACCGACGGGACGTAGGACCGAGTGATGTTATGAGCAGTAGGGTGGATCGGAGTCGAGGAGGAAGACGCAGCCGATACGACAGTGCTAAGGAACCTGATCGAAGGCTTACTTCCAATCGTTACGCGAATGAACCTCCCCCGCGATTTGCGAACCGTCAGAGAAATGGTGATGGAAGAGGCGGACATGAGTATAACAGCAACAGAAGAGACGGCTGGGGCCCTAGGCAGGGTACAGTGTCTGCTCGATCTGACTTTGGTGAGTTTGAGATCTAATTAATCAGCACCTGGTGCCCCGGAGCGAGGGGTCTTTTAGGCTGAGTTTATAAAACGATAGAGTGAACAAATAAAAAAAGAAGCAGCGCAACAAAAATGGGGGAGTGTGTAAAACCAAAGCCTCGGATGAATGAAGGTCCTTTCCCTTCCATTTGGCGGTACTCCTGTTTCTGCGACAGGTGGGCCCTGAGGCATGTGCCCGACCCGCCTTAGCTGCTAATACGAAAGAACTGTGTGTAACTTTGCTCTAATTTATGTTTGGTCCAGCCCACATGTCACCTATCAAATCCTATGTTATTTGTGTACATGTAACGTTTCCAGAGGGGAAGAGGGTGTTGCTAAGGTGACATGCAATTCCAGCACACATTTTACAATGCTCACTGCCTTAAGTGCATGACCACGAAACCACTAAAACACACCGCATCCCCCTCCTGCCACCCCCTCATTCACATCCAATTTACCTTCACACACACACACACACACACACACACTACGCATTGCATGAACGCCTGTTGGCACGCAGATGACTTGAACCAAATGCTGGTGAGGCTTGAACAAGCTGTTGACAGTGAGAAGAGCTGCTCTGTGGCCAGGCAGATACTGGAGTTCTTGGAGAGCCACATGAGTGACTTCAGGATGCAGCAGAGCATTGCACGAAATGTTGACCCAGTGCTAAGGACTTTCCAGCAGACCATCCAGGATAGGTGTGTGTGTGCATGTGTGTGTGTACGTGTGTCTGTGTGCATGTGTGTGTGTGCATGTGTGCATACACGTGTATGTACATAACTGGAAGGTTGGGGGGTGCACACTGGGGAGGGGATTAGGGCCCGTAGCCATACAGAAATGGATATGATGAAAGGGTACGCGACGAATGTATATTAGGGAGGTGTGTCATATGGCATCATGGTAATTCGGTAAGCAGAGAAGGACAAGAATGTACATAAGTATGTGAGTGGGGAGTGGGACTGATAACTGGTATGTGAGAAGCCTTTAAAAAAAACACCGAGTAAAGGAACAAGTGTACTTCAGTATTAAGTAGGGAAATAAGGCACTCCCTCTACTAAATGGGTGCAAGCTGTGGCCACTCATTAATAAACATAAATACTAACCTATCACCAGGGGGCCTGCATGGGTTGACCTTTGCAATGACCTGGTCACCTGACCCCCCTGTGGGTAATGTGGAGGTACCACTTCTTGTTGTTTATCTACGCCTCCTCTTGCCCCTCCCACCCCTTTACCCCCACTACCCCTCCTCTTGCCCCTCCCACCCCTTTACCCCCACTACCCCTCCTCTTGCCCCTCCCACCCCTTTACCCCCACTACCCCTCCTCTTGCCCCTCCCACCCCTTTACCCTCACTACTCTGGTCTATTCCTTCAACTGGTATGGTGTACGTTGTATTGTATTGGCATGTTATCATCTTAACCATTTTCATGGTCTTTCAGTAATGACCAGAAACTGCTGTCCACTCTGGAGCAGTGCATTGGTAACCTAGCACAGTGTCTTGGCCGAGACGCCCAGAGGTATGATATGAGTTTGAGGAATGCCGTCTCTTGTTGTGTGTGTGTGTGTGTGTGTGTGTGTGTGTGTGTTATGCATGTGTGTTGTGTGTGCGTGTGTTGTGTGTGTGTGATTGCACAATTGTGGTGTGGATTATGGAAGTGTTCATGTGTGGGTGTGAGGAGGCGTATAATGGGGTTGTTGTTGCTATGGCCACCTGTGCGCTAGGAATGCTGTTTACCTCTGATTTTACAACTTAATCACTCACTGCATCTGGTACTCCTCTCTTCCATCTCCCTCTCCTTCTCTTCCCTCTCTGTCTCTCCTCCCCTTCCCTTCCCTCCCTATTCCTTCTCTCCCTCTTCCCCTTCCCTCTGTCTCTCCTCCCCTTCCCTCTCCTCCCTCTTCCCCTTCCCTCTGTCTCTCCTCCCCTTCCCTCCCACCTCTTACTCTCAGGCTATTTGAGTGGGTGTTCTCCTATGTGCACAGTGAGGAGTCCATAGCAGATGAGGTACGGGCTGTGTACCTCAGGGGACTCCACAATGTAAGTAAACCACCTCTGTCCGTTTAATGTCATGATGGTATTTATAGAGGTGAGCTATTTTCACAGTTTTTGTATGACATTATTGGATGGCAGCAGTAGGGGTGTATAACATTATTGGATGGCAGCAGTAGGGGTTACCTTGTCTGCTGGTAATCTGCTTAGTAGTGTACGTGTGTGCATACCTGTGTCTGTCTAATACAGATGAGCTGTGTGCACTCCTGTGTCTGTCTAATACAGATGAGCTGTGTGCATACCTGTGTCTGTCTAATACAGATGAGCTGTGTGCACTCCTGTGTCTGTCTAATACAGATGAGCTGTGTGCACACCTGTGTCTGTCTAATACAGATGAGCTGTGGGCTACCTTTGATCTTAATTATGTAAACGAGATTCTTTTCAATGTGATTGGAGCTGATTCAATCAACGCACCGTTCCTTCACCTCCCTCAGTAGCACACACTATGCAAGCCCTTTAATCCTTCATGCCCCCACCCACCTCACGCTGGTACTGGTACAGACCTACTGATCTGGCCACACCCTTTTCCTCCCACAGTACCATGTGTTTGCAGTTTCTTAAGTAGTAAAATGACCCCCCCCCCCCCACCCACCAATGCTATAAAGATATGATTAGTTTGCTTTGAACTTGTATTTGTATTAACCATGGAGTAGTATTGTGTTTGTAGGACCAGTCTCTGTAGGTGAAGTGATTTCAGGCCCCTGCTTATTACCCTCTGCACGCGAAGTCCCTCAGGAAGTCTGCCATTATCTCTGCCTTATGTAAACTTGGAGGGCAAAATGACCTAAGGGAAAGGTTTATTTCGCATGGCAAATGGTTACGGACGCGTATACCATTCCTGGTGGTTAACTAAGTGTGACCATTTTGAAGGCCCCCGGCTATTGTGGTACATAACGTATATGTGGCTTGGCATATTTAAATAATCGCGGAGAAAGAAGTGACTCATCACTTGTTCAGTTGCTAACTTGTTATACTAATAACCTGTGGAACTACGGTATTGACATAGCAACCAATGAGAATATAATGCCTAGCACTACCAGGAAGCCATTGTTATCACATGTGTGTACAATAAACACTGATTACAAACTACCAGTTACAAAAAGGTCAATTCATGGTCCACATAAAGTACCATCGAACCAGGGGTACAGTCCAAGTACCAAGCAGGGTACAGTCCAAGTACCAAACCAGGGGTACAGTAGTCCAAGACCATACCAGGGGTACAGTCCAAGTACCACACCAGAGGTACAGTCCAAGTACCAAACCAGGGGGTATGTGCAGTCCAAGTACCAAACCAGGGGTATGTACAGTCCAAGTACCAAACCAGGGGTACAGTCCAAGTACCAAACCAGCCAAGTACTGAAATGCAAACCCAAATTCATGTTCTACAATATTGAAGAAGGGTATTGGCCACTTGTGCACTAATAAACGTGATGCCGTGATTGATGCATAGTGTATCCAGGTGTCTATAAATAGAAATGCTGGCATTTCGTGCAATCAGAAACTACCTAAAAATGCTGAGATTCCAGAGGAATTTATTCAGCATACTAGCTGGCATCAATGAACTGGTGTACCTACCGGTTATATACCTGAGCCATCCTTTTAAAAAAAAGTGGTTACATCATCTCCACTTTGCGAGACAGTTGCTTAGCTGGTACCTTAGGAACGCAGAAAGTGTTTCAAAATACGTGCAGTGTTATGTAACTTTAAAAGGAGGCTGTCAGGTTTTCAGGTGAAACTGAGGAGTTTTTGAGTATTATGTCTCAGCATTTTGGGTGTGGTCAGCAGCAGTTTTATTGCAGCCATGGTGCTGAGGTTATTAGAAGTTAACCATTATTTATTTATTTTTGACAGGCTTTGGACAATGGCAATAGGTCTTACGGAGACCTCCTTGCTGTGAGTGGCACCTTGTGTTATCTGTCTAGTTTGTGTGTATGTGTATGTGTATATGTGGTTTACCTTTACCAATCTGTTCCCACTACCAGTATGTAGCAGGCAACCTTCAGTCAGCTCTGGAGGTGGCCGAGACTCCAGTTCTTCTGGAGGCTGTGGTTGATGACATCGTGATGATATCCAAGATTGGCCCCTCCTACCTTAGTCCACATTTCAAGGTATAGTTAGATGCAGTTTATTGAAGGGAAAGTGTTTGTGTTTGTGTTCCCATGTGGGTGTGTGTGTGTGTGTGTTTGTGTGTTGTGATTATGAGTTGCTCAATACGTGTATGTGGTTGTGTGTATGTGTGTGTGAAGCTGTGGTTGGGTCATTTGTTTGTGTACTATATAACTGGTTCCCCTTTCCCCCTCCCCATCTCTTCTCTCCCTCCCTCACTCGGCCCCATGTCCACAGAACACTGTGGACATTCTCGTTGGATGGCACATTGACACGCAACAGGAGCCGTCGCTCATTGAGTTCATATCTTCCTCTCTTGTGGCCCTGAAAGAGTTCTGGGTGAAGGATTTGTCATTCTCTGTGGAACTACTCAAGCAGTTCTTGGAGGACATGGAAGCTTATAGCCATGTGTGTCTTTAGTTATGGAGGGAAGCTTATAGTCATATGTGTCTTTAGGTATAGAGGGAAGCTTATAGCCATGTGTGTCTTTAGTTATGGAGGGAAGCTTATAGTCATATGTGTCTTTAGTTATGGAGCCATTTGTGTCTTTAGATATAGAGGGAAGCATATAGCCATGTGTTCTTTAGATATAGAGGGAAGCTTTGTGTCTTTAGTGGATAGTTTGTAGCCATGTGTGTGTTTAGTTATGAAGGGAAGCTTATATAGTTATTTGGAAGGGGTTAGGCTATAACCATAATGTGTTGTTTGAGACTTAATATTGTAATGTGGGGGTGTATGTGGTTACTGTGGTTGGCTACATCTTGTAAGGATTAAGGCCAAATTGGGGGCACTTCTTGGTTATTTGATCAGCCTTGTTTGTCACAGAAGAGATCACCATTTTGAGGGGCTCTGGGCAGGATGTTGTGGTCATCTTATCTGTGTGGCTCCTTTTTAGGAACTCCAGGGAGGCCCAGATGACCCTGGCATGACTGGGGAGGAGGCATCCACGCCAGAGCAGTGTCTAGCCAAGCTCACAGCACTGATAAAGTGTGTGATGTGTGTGTGCATGTGTGTGCTTGTGTGTGTGTGTGTATTTGCATATGTATGGATTGCTGTGCTTTGTATACAGAGTGAGTTTCTTGCATCTCGTTGTGTTGTGACTTATCTTCTTCCCCCTCTTTACTCACCTCCCCCCCCCCCCCCCCCCCCCCCCTCTCCATCCATTTAGGGTGTTCACCACAGTACTGGCTGCTCTTGGGAATGTCTTCTCTCCCTCTCGCACACCCCAGGTCACACCTGGCTATGCACAGAATGTATGTCCATCCTTTGGTGGTTGTGATGTCCCCGCTTTGGTGCTGGGCCCGTCACCCGTGCATTGTCATGTGTTTGCATAGCTGTGGGCTGGTCCATTTGTACATATAAAGGCATGTCATCTTGGAATGTGTAGTGGTCCTTGTGGTGCCAGCTGTCTGAACGGCTCCAATGACGACACCACGTTTTTGGTCGCCATACCGCCCCTCTCCATTTCACTACCTTATCCTCCCACTATTCCTCAGACCTTCCTTCGACTCTTCTCTCTTCCCCAGTCTTTCCCTCTTCCTCCTACCTTTCCTCTACTCTCCCCCCCAGACCTTTACACTTCCCCAGACCTACGTTTACTTCTCTTATCCTCCCACTCTTCCCCAGACCTATCCTCTACTCCCTCCTGTGTTGACGATGCATAGACAGTAACTACAATGTACTCTTGCAGCATGATTAAAATAACCGCCATGTTGGAGTGCACTGTACATGTATAAAAGTAATATCTGAGCAAATCACTATGGGTAGGAGGTACGCATGTATTGGTGGTAGTGGACACTATTGTTGATGTAGGAGTCATCGTCCAGTCAGGGATTAGTGTGTGGTGTGTGTACAGGTGTGTTTGTATTATGTGCTGTTTATATGCCTGTTATTGAATGGTGGAGTAAGGAGAGTGTTAGATTTGATCTGTCCCTTCACATCAGACTGTAGCTCGTGTAGTGACTTATGTCATGGCTGCCAATGAAGTGATGCTTTCAGAAGAACTAATGATCGCAGGTAAGATGCCAGTTTAGGAAGGGTTAAAGTACTGGATACTAAAGGTTTATTGTGTGTCGTACTAAGGGACATGTAGGAGTTAGTATGTGGCATACTAAGGGTTAAGGGTTAATGTACAGCATACTAAGGGTTAAGGGTTAATGTGCAGCATACTAAGGGTTTATGTGCAGCATGCTAAGGGTTCGTGTGCAGCATACAATGGGTTAATTTGCTGCATGGTAAGGGTTAATGTGCAGCATGCTAAGGGTTAACTTGCAGCATACTAAGGGTTAATGTGCAGCATACTAATATTTTTGTGCTTGCCATCTTCAGGAAACAGCTGCCTCTGTGAACTCTGCCACTGCCTACAAAACCACTTTGTGCCCAGCTGCTCTGAAGTGAGCAAGTTCATTCTGAAGCAGCTGGACGAGGAAGCAGCTGACCTCACAGCAGAGCAGACTGTCACCGCAGTCAAGCTGGCTGTAACGGTTAGTCAAACGTTCCGTTGGACAGGGTGTAGAAATTTTTTTTTTTCTTCCCAGCTACATGTAGTCAAAATTTAATAGGACTTACAATAGCTTACCAATGGTTATATAATGGTGTGACACAATCCCCTCCCACTCTTTGTTTACTGGTTGCATCACGTAAGATAGACATGCAGTAACGCCAACATGGGCCAGGGATTGTCTGTATAGGTGGAACAATGAGGGGGAGAGCAGAGTACCCACACATTGTGCCAGAGGTGTGTACCGCAATCACGTGACTTTCCCTTTCCAGATAGTCGAAGAGTTGCAGACATCTCTCCCGACCGCCTTTGTGCAGCAAATACTGGACATCGACTCGTCCTTCTTAAGGCTTAGGTTCACTTCCTCAACATCCAAGGTGTGTGTTTGTGTGTGTGTGTGTGTGTGTGTGTGTGTGTGTGTGTGTGTGTGTGTGTGTGTGTGTGTGTGTGTGTGTGTGTGTGTGTGTGGGTGGGTGCCCACATGTACATAGACTATTTCTTCTATTGGACATCATGATTTTGTCCCTCTGCGTGTGACATAATGTGTAGGTCCTAGCCATGTTGATGAAGTTCTATCAGGCTGTACTTGGCATTAGAAACATTCTACTCCTTGAAACAACTTACAGGCAAGTTGAACACATCTTGTCATTAAGTAACAACATCACACACACACACACACACACTGCACACACACACCACACACACACACTGCACACGCACACACACCGCACACGCACACACACTGCACACACACACTGCACACACACACACACACACACACACACACACACACACACACACACACACACACACACAGGCTTATCATTCAGGACCTTGACAATGGTCTGAAGCTTCTGCAGAGGAACATTGATGGAGGCAGGAGAGGGAGCAACAGTCCCCTGGGTCAGGACGCTGTTGAACACTGTGACATATTGGAGGCCCACAATGCTGTTCTCTTCGACCTGGTTGTCCTGTCACAGGTCACCAACACTTCTAAGGCCATCATTGGGGTAAAGGTTGTGTGGTGTAGAATTTATTAATTTTGTGGTGTAGAATTTTGTGGTTTGCCTGATGTGTGGCAGCTGCATGAGGTGGGTTGAGGGGTGTGGTGTGAGGTGTGTGAAATGTGATGGTAGAGGAGTGTGATGGGTGAGGTGTGGAGTGTAATGGGTGAGGGTGTGGGGAGTGTGATGAGATGAGGTGTTTGGAATGTGATGGGTTGAGGTTGAGGGTGTGGTGTGATGAGATGTGTGAAATGTGATGGGTTGAAGGTGTAGAGTATGATGGGTGAGGTGTGTGGAATTGATGGGTTGAGGGGATGAGATGAGGTGTATGGTCGGAAAGTGTTTAATGTAAGAATGTGGGCGGGAGACATTGCTATTTTCATTACAGTGTGGGGTATTCCTTGGACATATAAAGTATTCCTTGGACATATAAAGTATTCCTTGGACATATAAAGTATTCCTTGGACATACAAAGTATTCCTTGGACATATAAAGTATTCCTTGGACATATAAAGTATTCCTTGGACATATAAAGTATTCCTTGGACATATAAAGTATTCCTTGGACATATAAAGTATTCCTTGGACATATAAAGTATTCCTTGGACATACAAAGTATTCCTTGGACATATAAAGTATTCCTTGGACATATAAAGTATTCCTTGGACATACAAAGTATTCCTTGGACATACAAAGTATTCCTTGGACATATAAAGTATTCCTTGGACATATAAAGTATTCCTTGGACATATAAAGTATTCCTTGGACATATAAAGTATTCCTTGGACATATAAAGTATTCCTTGGACATATAAAGTATTCCTTGGACATACAAAGTATTCCTTGGACATACAAAGTATTCCTTGGACATATAAAGTATTCCTTGGACATATAAAGTATTCCTTGGACATATAAAGTATTCCTTGGACATATAAAGTATTCCTTGGACATATAAAGTATTCCTTGGACATATAAAGTATTCCTTGGACATACAAAGTATTCCTTGGACATATAAAGTATTCCTTGGACATATAAAGTATTCCTTGGACATATAAAGTATTCCTTGGACATATAAAGTATTCCTTGGACATATAAAGTATTCCTTGGACATTAAAATTCTGTGTCTGCACTTTGGAGAATTTTTTCCTTGTTCAATATCTTCTGCCACTTTTCCTTCATCTCCCCCCCCCCCCCCCCCCCTCCTCCCAACAGATCTGGTCACCCACACCCAGTGTGTTCTCTCTGCTCACCTCCACACTAGAGGGTCTTACGCCTGCCATGATTGCCGAGTACCCAGCCCTTCACTATGCACTATTGCACGCCCTATTCCAGGACTGCAGAGGGTAAGGAGACTGCTGGTCTCTAGTATTGGGAGCGCCCTTCAATACATACACGTATGCATTCTTTCCCTTGCACACACATGTCACATGTACTCCTATACACATACACATGTCCATATCCACACATACATATACACAACACATATTCACACATGTACACATGCACACATACACGCATCTACACATACATATACACACATTTTACACATATGCACACATATACACATACACATATACACATATACACATACATACACACATACCCACATACACATACTTGCAGCAATAGCTACTACATTGCTGGCACCAGCAGCACACCTGTCAGGGGTCCATCTATTGGCCACACCCAGCCCTCTGCAGGGAGTATTGGCGATATCCTCAAGCTCCTCACTAAGCAGCTGGAGCACTACAGCCTGTCCTTTGACAGCTGGTAAGAGCTGGCCAGGTGCACTCTGGCTATGGATGACTGGTTATTGATTGCTGTGGTCTTGCATTCCTATCCAGTCGTCTGGTGCAGCGTTGGGTGGACTATACCATGGTGTCCCTGACATCTGCCAGTAAGGAGGTTGTCTCTATAGAGACGCTCCGCCCACATATGAATGGTCTCACCTCTCAGCTTCTGTCGTTGTGTAAGTATATGGGAGGGGGAGGGGAGGTGAAGGGAGGGGAGGTGAAGGGAGGGAGGGGGAGGTGAAGGGAGGGAGGGGAGGTGAAGGAGGTAGGGGAGGCATGAAAGATGAAGGGAAGGGTGGGGAAGGTGAAGGGAGGGAGAGGCAGGAAGGGTATAAATGGTTGAAGTGTACATAAATGTATATGTTATTATGCAACTCAGCATTTTCACGGGAGCACACTATCAGGCTTGAGAATGCGTACGTTTTGAAGGCCATTTTCCAATCTGGCTTTGTCAGTGATCAAGTCATTACAAAGTGAGTTTATTTGGTGTGTGCATGTGTGTGTGCATGTGTGTGCGTGTGCATGTGTGTGTGTGTGCGTGCATGTGTGTGTGTGCATGTGTGTGCGTGCACGCCTTATGTTGCCATGTTAATTTGACGCTGGTGATGTATCAGGTGTGTTCCTGAATGCCTGCTCCGGCTGTGTGACACGCGTGGAGAGATCAGAGCTGCTTACTCTGCACTCTTGGAAGTGGTGCCGACACATATCCTCACCAGGTAATGTGTGTGTGTGTGTGTGTGTGTGTGTGTGTGTGTGTGTGTGTGTGTGTGTGTGTGTGTGTGTGTGTGTGTGTGTGTGTGTGTGTGTGTGTGTGTGTACGTATATTAACAGCTGTGTATTTGATTGGTTACCTGTTTTAGGAGGACATGCATGATGTAATGCTTGATTATGATGATGCCTCCCTCTCACTCCCTCACCTCCTCTCTCCCTCACTATAGTTTTTCTAATGGAGCTACGGAGTTCCAGCCACCAAATGGACGCAAAGGGCTGGAGGGTCTGAGGAACTGTGAGGGCACATGGCACGCACGTCGTGGTCACCTGACCAAAGTCTCCTTGGTAACCTTCCATGGACATCACTTCAAAGCCATAATGAGCTTCATCATGCAGGGCACTGCACCAAGGTACATCCACCTGTGTGTGTGTGTGTGTGTGTGTGTGTGTGTGTGTGTGTGTGTGTGTGTGTGTGTGTGTGTGTGTGTGTGTGTGTGTGTGTGTGTGTGTGTTGTGTGTGTGTGTGTGTGTATGTGTGTGTGGGTGTATGTGTGTGTGTGGGTGTTGTGTGGGTGTGGGTGTATGTGTGTGTGTGTGTGGGTGTGTGTGTATGCGTGTGGGAGTGTGCTTGTGTGGTATGCTTGTGTGTAGACTTGATATTGCTGTATCTATTGCTTCTTGCCACATAAGTGGCACCTGTACAACTGTTTTTAGGGGTTTGAGTTTGAACAGGTACTTTGTACCAACATTTTAACAATGATACACTTTTTATCTGTCTTCCACAGCAAGCAGCTGCCCGATGATTGGCTGGAAAGGATTTACCACTCATGTCAACATCGCCAGCCACCTCCCCCCGATTCTATCGACAACCCTGAGCTCCACCCACAACTGATCAACCACCTGGTGAGGCATGGTCATACCGTTTCTTCGGTCCCTCCACCTGTCTCCCTCCTCCTCCCCCCAGGTATGTAACTGTGATGCCATGCTGTGGTTCTGGGCCACATATGAGGCAGCTCAGTACTGTCTCCTCACACGGCTGAGGACACCTCTGGGACAACCTGCCGAGACCTTCACGGCCATTGAGAGTGAGTTGTTGGCACTCCCGGCAGCTGTGCACTGTTCCGCCCTGACTTGCACATGTCTATCCACATGTCTTTTTTTTTGTCTTTTTTTTTTGTCTGTGTGCGTTTGTAGTTTGTATAATGCAGGGCCTGTGGAACAATGCTATAAGTGGGTGGGTGGATGTGGGGTGTGTGGTTGTCACCACAAAAGTGGTTGGGCTAACCAGTTTGGCAGCAAATGTTGTCTGGGCGGACGATTTTTAGCTGCCAGATGTTGTCTGCCAAAAAAAAGCAATCCTTGTTTTGCCACACACACACACACACACACACACACACACACACACACACACACACACACACACACACACATTAAAAACACTATTGGATTAATGATTTTGTATTTAGAAAACTGTTACATGCGAAGTATATGTACTGGCCATGGAGAGGACAATCTCTCCTCTGCTTGCAATCTCTGAGGTGGTACTGTACATGTATGTCCAAGTACCTATCGATTTAGAGGGATTGGATAGTGGTGTGAATTTAAAGGGAATGCTGGAAATGAACAGTTTGCAGTTATGTTGAGACTTTAGGGTCTCTGAGGATACAGAAACAAGAACACCCCACCCTCATGATTTGTGTTACCGTTAATTTATTATGGACTGGTCAGATTAATTTCTTTTTTTCCTTGACCAAAAAATTTTTTTGTGCATTTCGAACAATAAATATTTGCATACAGAACTCTAAAGATATACTTGCAAATTGTACTGTTTGTTGTGTAACACTCGAGTGCTCAGATGCATCTATTGCCATCATCGTGTGAAAAATGTGGTCAAATATGTCATGATGGGCGTCATTTCGTGACATTGATAAAAATGTTATCAAAGTAGTTAAACATTATTGGTATGGCATCACGAGGCATAGCAATGCTTGCACTGTTAAGTTTTAGCCATTACCATGACTTACCTCTAGTCTTGGGGCTTCTGTGGCAAAATACATGTGATGAAACTAAAAATGCTTTACATCCTGTATCTATGACATTTTTTTGTGGTGTGCATACAAATGTACTTGTAACGTATGTCTGTAACATGCTTATGTACCCATACACGTGTGTACAATGTACAGTCTGACCTCTTTAAGAGTACCATGTTTGTTCCCTGAGCTCTTTCCATACTTAGGGCATAGAGATTGCACATTGTAGACATACGTAGCGTCACGGGTTCTAACACTTACAGATGTGCTTCGAGCCTACACTCAAGAGGTGGAATCTCACAGTGGAAAGCCCCAACGTGACACTCCCTCATCCTTTTCAGGGCACATGGGCACAGGTGTGTGTTTGTGCATGCGTGCATGTGTATGTGTCGTGCTTGTATGCATATGTGCGCGTGCATACATGTATGTGTGCATATGTTTTTACGCATATGCGTGTGTGTGTGTGTGTGTGTGTGTGTGTGCTCATTCATACCAATTGACGTGCACCTATGTTTGTTCATGTAGGGCTGGGACCTCGTCACTATACCGTCCATCTGAGAGCTGTGCTCCTTTTGGAATTTTTGGAACACCTTGACAAGCTAATGTACAATGCTTACGAGGGAACTTGCGTCACACTTCCAGCAGTACCAAAGGTAAGAATGAACAGAGGGGGACTGTTGGGAATACATGCATACATCTATGTGTGAACTGATGGGACTACATATAGTGAACTGGTGGGGTTATGTACGTACACATGAACAGATGGGGCTACATACATGACCTAATAGGGGTTATAATTTTGAGCATTGTTACAAAATATTGTGACTGCTAGTGTGTGTATGTGTGTGTGTGTGAAGGGTGGGGGAGCTGCTACAGTGAAGGTCATGTGATGCTCCTTGCCCCGCCCAGTCTGTAAGAGCATTCTTTCACAAGAACATGGACACCTGTCTTGACTGGCTCTCGAGGGTTCGTGGTTACCTCGTTTCCATAGCGCTGCACGCAGGAATGTCGGCAGTAGCTGCACGCCATGGGTTTGCTGCCCTCAAGGACTTCTCCCAAGTCCCCCAGGGCCAGAAAGCTCCTTCAAAGATGGTGCAGGTAAGGGGGGAGGGGGAGGGTACACCTCATACATTACATACATACATTACATACATACATACATACATACATACATACATACATACATACATACATACATACATACATACATACATACATACATACATACATACATACATACATACATACATACATGCATACATACATACATACCTACATACATACACGCATACATACACACACATACATACATAAACGCATACATACATACACACACATACATACATACATACATACACACATATACACACACGCACATACACACACACACACGCACATACATACATACATACTTACATACACATACATACATACATACATACATACATACATACATACATACATACATACATACATACATACAACACACACACACACATACACACACACACACACATACACACACACATACACACATACAGGGATGCGTGTATACACACACATGTGGGATATAGACATTTGGGTGCATGGACTGTGTACTGGGTGGAGTGTGTTGTCATGTCCACCTCTCATGTTTGCCCAGAACCCTGAATTCTGGAAGACGCTCACCAGTGTGGTGCAGGCCCTCTGCCAGATGGGGGCTTGGGAAGCCATCCAAGGCATTGGGGAGTGGATGAAGACCACAAACGGCATAGTGCTTCCCTGGATAGAGGCAGCAGAGGCCCATGCCAAAGGAAGGTAAGGTGTCCCCCTCCCTCCTCCCTCCACCCCCCCACCCCCTCCCCTCTATGGCATGTTGCTACCCCTCCCTCCTCCCTCCACCCCCCTCACTCCCTCTCCTCTATGGCATGTTGCTACCCCTCCCTCCTCCCTCCACCCCCCTCACTCCCTCTCCTCTATGGCATGTTGCTACCCCTCCCTCCTCCCTCCACCCCCCTCACTCCTCTATGGCATGTTGCTACCCCTCCCTCCTCCCTCCTCCTCACTCACTCCCTCTCCTCTATGGCATGTTGCTACCCCTCCCTCCTCCCTCCACCCCCCTCACTCCTCTATGGCATGTTGCTACCCCTCCCTCCTCCCTCCACCCCCCTCACTCCTCTATGGCATGTTGCTACCCCTCCCTCCTCCCTCCACCCCCCTCACTCCTCTATGGCATGTTGCTACCCCTCCCTCCTCCCTCCACCCCCCTCCCTCCTCTCCTCTATGGCATGTTGTTACCTCTCCCTCCTCCCTCCACCCCCCTCACTCCCCTCCTCTGTGGCATGTTGCAACCCCTCCCTCCTCCCTCCACCCCCTCACTCCTCTATGGCATGTTGTTACCTCTCCCTCCTCCCTCCACCCCCCTCCTCTGTGGCATGTTGCTACCCCTCCCTCCTCCCTCCACACTATCTGGCATTTGTGATACTGTTATGGGCTTGCGGTATTTTGTTTGTGGGGTCAGTGGATGGGATATGTACATGTATGGAGGGGGAGGGAATGAGGGGGGGGAGGGAGTGTTCTTCTTTGTTCTGTCAGCACAATGTTAACTCTGTTGTCTAACAGTACCAGAGTGGGGGGGTGGGGGTCGGGGGAGAGGGTGGAAGTTGGGGTTAGCTGAAGGTATGCAGGTAGTACTGGGGGTGGGGAGGTGTGTGAGTGCTGGAGGGAGGGAGGGAGGTTAGCACAGTGTGAAATCTGGTAGCAGTCGTCTAGATAGAGAGCATGGTGTGTTGGTACAATGAAGGTGGAGAGTTACTTCCAAGTCAGTTGATTGGTTTATTGTCCCGCACACAGCTACGAGGCAGCATGTGAGGAGTACATGAAAGCATTGGAAGTTATGCGGCCTACAGAAGCAACCCCGTCACAGAAGGTCCCATACGCCCCCGTCATTGAGTTCATTGTGAACGGTGTAAGTAGCAGGGGGGGACTGGGAGCACAGCTGGCAAGGGGGGGGGAGGGGGGACTGGGAGCACAGCTGGCAGGGGGGGGGGGGGGGACTGGGAGCACAGCTGGCAGGGGGGGGGGGGGGGGACTGGGAGCACAGCTGGCAGGGGGGGGGGGGGGGGGGGGACTGGGAGCACACCTGTGTGGGCTGTGTGGTTATGACAGCTGCTCATACCCAACTGCATTGGTGGTTGGGAGAGGGAGGCAGGGTGATGTTTAGTTGATGTTCAGGTGATGTTTAGTTGATGTTCAGGTGATGTTTAGTTGATGTTCAGGTGATGTTTAGTTGATGTTCAGGTGATGTTTAGTTGATGTTCAGGTGATGTTTAGTTGATGTTCAGGTGATGTTTAGTTGATGTTCAGGTGAGGTTTAGTTGATGTTCAGGTGATGTTTAGTTGATGTTCAGGTGAGGTTTAGGTGAGGTTTAGTGATATTTAGTTGATGTTCGGGTGATGTTTAGGTGATTTTTGATGGTACTTGGGTTATGTTTTAGTGATGTTTGGGTGATGTTATGGTGATGTTTGGGTGATGTTATGGTGATGTTTCAGCATGGCTTATATGATGTGATTGTGTTCATATCTGCATTGCTATGTGGAATACAAGTGTTCCCTTTGCACAGGTGCGTGAGTGCTATGCCAAGGTGTCTAGTTGGAGTGAGCTGGAGGAATGGGAGTCTCATGTGTGTGAGGTGCAGGAACGCTGTGCCAATACAGAACTGTCCGCTGCATTCAGCCCTCACTATGACATCAACCAGATCAAGTAAACTGGCTATCCTCTTGGCCATCCCTGACTTCATGTGGGCCTCTCCTCCACACTACTCCTTGCTCCTCCCTCCCCATTTTCCTCCCCACTCCTCCCCCATGCTACTACATTCCCCTCCTCCCTACTCTACCTCCACACTACCTCCCCTCCTCCCCACCCCCTTTCCCCATTCCCCTCCTCCCCACTCTCACTCCTCCCCACTCCTCCCCATTCCCCCTCCTCCCCACTCCCCTCCTCCCCACTCCCACTCTCTCCCAGGGCTTTGGCTAGTTTTGAGGACAACAACTTGGCCATATGCCAGGAGAGGCTGGACTCCATGACAGACAGTAAGAGGGAACCAGAGGCGTTCCCTCTCTGGGACCCTGACCAGCTCCTGAGGACCAGCCAGATCCTTCTGCTGAAGGCTGCTTGTGTGCCAGGGAGCGAAGGATACGGCAGTGATGATGTTTCCAGTGTAGCGAGTGGGGATGGGGAACATAGCCCAAAGTGAGTGTGTGTGTGTGCATATGTGTGCATTTACATGTTTCTTATTCACGTGCTTGTGTCCGGTGTGATTGGGGTGTCATTTATCAACATGTATTGTCTTGATTGGTTCACATTCGTTCTTTTATTCCCCGTTCCCATCCCTCCCCCTACCGCTTCTTCCCCTCTCCCCCCCTACCCCCTCTTCCCCATCCCTCCCCCTACCCCCTCTTCCCCATCCCTCCCCCTACCCTCTCTCCTACCCTGTACGTCAGGTCCAGTACTCTCAAATGGCTGAAGCTTGCCTCAGCTTACGCTGAGAGTCCCCTCAGGGTTGGCTGCTTGGAGTGGCCCCTCAGAATATCTCCTCTGCATGCACTCCAACTACAAATGACAGCTGCTCTTCGCAGCACAATGCCCACAAAGTCACGGCATTCACAGGTACACGTGTGTGTGCTGTTGTGTTCATCAGGCTACAACCCTCTCTTATATGGTTGGAGGGCCCCACCCACCCACCCTTCCCCACCCTTCCCCACCCTTCCCCACCCTTCCCCACCCTTCCCCACCCTTCCCCACCCTTCCCCACCCCACAAATATTAACAAGTGTGCCACTTCCTTTCGTCCATTCTTCCTCTTCCCACCCCCCTTTCTCTGGTATGTGTGTACGTGTGCCTGTGTGTGATTGTGCGTGTTGTGTTGTGTGTCGCCTACACATGGTTTTGGTCTCTTACCTCCCCCCCACCATAGCCTTCCTCGTCCAGCCTCTTCCTCCACCCCACACCTGCCAATTCCCTCAACCCCGCTGCCCACAACTTGGGCATATGGAGCGAAGCCTTACGCATGGCCACCCACCTCGACACGATGGCCACTCCCACCAGCCAACGCCCCCACACCTCCTCCCTCCTCCTGGAGACCTACTGCCTGGCCCGCAAGCAGGGTAACCTGAAGTACGCCCTCCACCTCCTCCAGAGGCACATATTCGAACTGACCAATGAGGGCAATGCGGACATGCCTCTGGCCCAGGCCGTTGAGCGTCTCAGTATGTCTGGTTCTGTGAGCCCTTTTGACAAGCTGTGTCTTCTCTCTGAGCTGGCCAAGCTTAACGTGTACCGCAACCAGATGTTGCTGGCTGTGGGACACCTGGTGACAACTACGCTCAGCTGTTGCCAGGTACCCAGTTCTGGTAGCACGTTGCTACGGAGGGGCTCCAAGGGCGGGGTAGAGCTGGTATCGCGGAGCCTGCTCAACCTGGTGAAGTGGTTCCAGGCCGACTCGCGGCTTGCCCAGTCCGCTTGGAGCTCGGAGTTTGAAGGCAGCCGGAGCCTACAGATGCTCCTGCAGCTCGAGTATGAGCAGAGGAAAAAGGGGTTGGGTCTGTACGGGTCGTCTTCTTCCTCAAGGGCGTATGAACTGTTCAAGCCCGATGAGTCTGTTGCGAGGTTTGAGAAGTTTGAGTATGCCAATGGGCAGCTGCTGCACCTGGCTACCATGCAGTGCCCGGACCTTGCCAAGGCTTGGTGGCAGCTGGCTGGGTGGTGCTACAGGATAGGGAGGAAGAACCTGGAGGCTGTTAGGTGTGTGTGGGTGTGGTTAGTGTTTGTGTGTGGGTGTGGTTTGTGGGTGTGATGTTTGTGTGTCCCCCCCTGTCTCCATGATATTTGCTTTCTTCCTCCATATTTAGTGGGACTGGCACTGCACAGCTGCTAGACCAGGAGAAGAGAGAGGTGGACATGATCCTTGGTGATGTAAGTGGTTATGGATGTGCTGAATATGTGGGTGTCCATGTGTTGGTACAATGGTAGTACCAGGTTTGTGTAGTATTGTGTTAGTAATAAAGCAGTTGTGATACCATTTTTAGAAATTTGACGTGCGCTCCATAATTGAAATTTGACGTTGCATACCTGTCAAGCAGTCTAGTTGTCCAGGTATTGTGTTACCAAAGAGACATGTTGTAACCAGGATGTCCTCTTCCAGCTGGTTCCTGCAAACCAGAAGCCAGCCATCTTGGAGGTCCTTGGTCAGGTCCATATTGCTGATGAAATGTCAGAGGAGGACCTCAGAGACAGGGAACAGAAGGTACTGCCGGAATGGGTGTGGTCAACAATGGCCACGTGGGTGTGGTTAATGGTGATTCAGATGTGGTCTAGTAAGTTATTGATTATGGTGTGGCCACATGGGGCTGTGTGTAGGGTGATGTGAAGGTGGGTGTGGCCACATGGGGCTGTGTAGGGGTGATGTGAAGGTGGGTGTGGCCACATGGGGCTGTGTTTAGTGGTGATGTGAAGGGGCGTGGCCACATGGGGCTGTGTTTAGTGGTGATGTGAATGTGGGCGTGGCCACACGGGCTGTGTTTAGTGGTGATGTGGGCGTGGCCACATGGGCTGTGTGGTGGTGATGTGGGCGTGGCCGCATGAGGGCATGGGCAGTGATGATGTGAAGGTGAGAGTGCCTTGTGTTTTTCCTCGCAATTCAGTTCCTGGACATGGAGGCGGAGTCCAAATCAGTGAAGGGCCAGCTGCTCTCAGTTTGCCCAAGCTTGGAGAAGCTCCGTTCTCTTGACGACCTGCTCTCTGTGTGGCAAGGAGTGCGTATCAGGATGTTCATGCACTACCAGCTGGCTTCCAGGGCCTACTTCTCATTCCTGAGGCTGTCCGGGAGCCAGGCTGGAATGTCGCCCGCCCTTGACGACATGAACGTGACCGCCTCCCTCAGGTTGCTACGTTTGCTGGTCAAGTACGCGGGGGAGCTGAAGAGCGAACTGGAGAGTGGGTTTAAGACCACACCCACCAAGCCGTGGAAAGGTACGTGTGTGTGTGTATGTGTATGTGTATGTGTGTGTGTGTGTGATTGCGATGTATGCATTTGGTGGAAAGAACACATGCAACACCCTCTGTACACACACCTTATGTTTTCATAACCTCCACACACCACATAACCACACCCCCCTCCTAGGTATAATCCCTCAGCTGTTCTCATAACCCTCACATATCCCACACACCACATAACCACACACCCCCTCCTAGGTATAATCCCTCAGCTGTTCTCATAACCCTCACATATCCCACACACCACATAACCACACCCCCTCCTAGGTATAATCCCTCAGCTGTTCTCACGTCTGAACCATCCGGAAGCCAACGTGAGGCAGAGTGTCTCTGACCTCCTCTGCAGAGTGGGTCAGGACTCTCCCCACTTCATCATCTATCCTGCCATTGTGGGGGCGTCCCACAGGGTGGAGAAGAAGTCATCGGGTATGTGGGTGTGGTCACTAGCTGGGGGAGTGCTTTGAATTGGTGTTGATGGGTTGTTGTCAGGGTTACTAGGGGAGGAGTCAGAAGGAGTGGAGAATCTCAATGCCTACAATGAAGGAGACATGTGTTCCCCGCCGGACATGATGAATAACGTTGGTGATGATCAAGGTTTGTGAGTGTGTGGTGTGAATGTGTGGGTGTATGCATGCATATACACGCAGATGGACGTGTGCCTTTAGCAAGTGTGTAATGTGATGTGTGGGAAAAGTCTGATAGGGCTACTAGGTAGCTCTGTGTGTTGTGCTAGACAACGCGGTGTTTTATCTCGCTGTTACACTCACCAGACCTGTCAGAGACCTCTCCTGCTGAACTGAGCAACTTGGAGAAGTGTCTCTCCGTGATTATTGACTCCCTGAAGCAGCAGAATGCCATCTTGGTGAAGGCTGTCAGTGACCTGGTCAGTGAGCTCTGTAGGATCACCTTACTCTGGGATGAAATGTGGATGGCAGCCCTCATGCAGAGGCAAGGGGATGCACAGAGGTGAGGTCCAAAGTAGATGCATAATTGTGACGATTTTGAACACTGAGGCCCTAAAATTCAAGTAGAGCACCCTAATTAATTATAATCGTCACATTCATAGCGACGCATCGCGGGCTCTTGTGTCAATTTGTGAACTAGGCTTAACATGTTATTATCGTGCAGTTGAAAAAAAAGCCCTAAAG
>OY811981.1:7001915-7044415 GCA_963681505.1 Eunapius fragilis | reverse complement strand
CACACCACACACACACACACACAGATGCATATCTGACATATTGTGGTTTACCTTTTCATAGGCTGCATTTTTTGCAATCCACACTCAAGACCTTGGAATTCTAATGACACGAGTACTGAAGAAGCTGGACCTAGGTAAGTGTGTGTGTGTGTGTGTGTGTGTGTGTGTGTGTGTGTGTGTGGTGACCTAGGTAAGGGTGTGTTAGTCTCGTCCCCAGACCCTTTACGTTACGTATATGGGTCTGGCATCTCGAGTCGCAAGCGCTTGTACATTGTGGAATGTAAACAATCAATCGTATCGATCCATTGTTGTTTGACCACATCCGATGATTATCAAATTTATTAAAGCTATGGCAGCAGTTTGGGCCCCATATCAGCGTAGGTGTTGCAGAGACGTTGTGTTGAACCACAGAGACCGCAGAGTACTGACTAGCAATGCTGCCCACACCAATTGCTTGCTCCAACTTCTTGGCAAAGAGTGAGCATATTTAGGTCGTGCGCACGATTCGTGCAAAGAAAGGGTTGGACAAAACCTACATATGTCGATTGTGTTTCTTAGCCTTAGGTAAAGTAGTTACGCTTCACAAAAAGTTGGAAGATGTTAAGAAAGACATAAAAGAGGCTGAGCGAAGTGTCATTTTGAAAATTAGTCAATTGCTACATATGGCCGCCTTCTGTTTGTCCTTCAATGTCTCCACTCTCAGCTCTGTCATCGCGAAATGCACAGCTCATTCGACCGTATCCATATTTACACTTGGTGTGGGTCTGGATCGAGCGAATGGTTGCGTATTTGTTTATATACAACGTCATAATTAAAGTATGCACGAATTCCATGCAGGGTTTGGTACACTTCTGCCCCATTCAAAACACCAGACCTATACGAGCCATTATGCAATAAACATTGCATCATATTGGTCTGGGAACAAGACTAGGGTGTGTGGTGACCTAATGTGGGGACCTAGGTATGGGGGGGTGTGGTGACCTAGGTAAGGGTGTGGTGACCTAGGTAAGGGTGTGGTGACCTAGGTAAGGGTGTGTGTGATGGACTAGGTAAGTGAGGGTGTGGTGACCTAGGTAAGTGGGTGTGTGGTAACCTAGGTAAGTGGGTGTGTGGTAACCTAGGTAAGTGGGTGTGTGCCTAAATAAATGGGTGTAGTGGTGAATCACGAGCTATTCACGTATGAGTGACGATCTATTTGGTCAGGTCCACCTGGTCACGAACCAGCTGTCAACTTCCTTAACTCAATCAACCAGGCTCAGACCGTAGAAGCAGTAAGTATTCCATATTAATGAAGTGGGTGTAAAGGTAACCTTGGCAACATCCTCAGTGTGACCACCTGGAGGATGAGTTGAAAGGTCTCCTGGGGAGGAGGAGGATGGTTCTCAACACTGCATTGGAGTCCCTGCATCAGTATAGAAATGTCACTGCACAGGTGGGTGTGGCCTCATAATTCTGTGGTGCTTATTGATTGTCTCCTCCTCCCCCTCCCTCTCCTGCCTTTTATCCCCCTCTTCTCTCAGTTCCCACCTAACTACATACAGCAGTCCCACAGCTACCTGTGGGAGGTATGTCTGTTACCGGTGGTGACACAGGAGCAGCCTGATCATTCCAGGTTAGCCACCGTGCCTAAGGCCACGTTAGATCCAGCAGCTGTGGGGGGTCAGAGTACGCTTATGTGGCTGTTAACACACACACACACACACACACACACACACACACACACACACACACACACACACACACACACACACACACACACACATACTGCACCCTTAGTCTGTTACATGCTGAAGAAGAGTTCCAGACCAGGCTGAACCAAAAGCAAGCACCACCAAATCTTGCCCTAAGTGTGGACGCAAAGCTGAGGAAGAGTATCCTGGAACTTAATGCACGATATACTAAGGTATCCTAGCATGACTTATCCTAGTAAATTAATACTTGCTCATAAAGTTAAGCATTTTCTAAGTGAGGAAATGTGAGTTTGAAATGGTAATTGTTACTACAGTGGTAGATTGCTGCAGTGATATTGGTGAACTGTTGGGTAACACTTTCCCCTTCGAAGGATTTGGGTGGGTGGGGGTAGCGGTGTTAATGGTTTGTCCCTTTCCATAGTTGGTTGAACGCTCCAAGACACTCCCACAGACTGACATTAGCAAGCTGGAGGTAGGAGTCTCAGAAGTTGCTAAGCAACTCTTCCTACTTTGTCGAGGTAGGTCGGCTGTGAGTGCAATATTGTCACAACATTTGATTGGTGTGTTGATGCCACGCCTACCCTCTACAGAGAACCCAAAGACTGCCCCTATGGCTCTTGCATGCTTTGTCATTCTAGCCCTCTATCCTCTGAGCAAGAGGTGGCTCCATATGGAACATACATCCCAAGGTGAATGGAGGTGGGATGGGTGAAGGTGTAGGTGTGAAGGGTGTAGGTGAGTGGGTGAAGGGTGTAGGTTAGTGGGTGAAGGGTGTAGGTGAGTGGGTGAAGGAGTGTAGGTGTGTGAAGGAGTGCAGGTGGGTGTGTGCGTGCAGGGTGTAGGTGAGTGGGTGAAGGAGGGTGTGTGAAGAGTGTACATGTAGGTGGATGGGTGAAGGAGTGTAGGTGTGTGAAGGGGTACAGGTGGGTGGGTGAAGGAGTGTAGGTGTGAAGGGGTGCAGGTGTGAAGGGGTGCAGGTGGGTATGTACGTGGATGTGAATAACTACATAAGTAAATTGGAAGGAGGAGGGGCCTGGTTGACAGTTTAGGTGCTGTGTGTGTGTGTGTGTGTGTGTGTGTTTATTATCTTCACATGTCTCTCTCTGCACAGCTGCTCGTGAGCGTCTGTGCGACCTCACCTCCAGAGAAGGTGATTGGTTCCTGGATGAGCTCTGCACTATGAGCGGGAACGTCTCACAGATGATTGGTCTGATGGAGATGAGCTACAGGGTATGCTGGCACAGCCAACGGGGAAAGGGGGTGGAGTCTGCCTAAAGGGGGCAGTCCCCTCTAGGGTAATAGTGTAGCCTTATAATGGGAGATAGTGATACTGGGGGGAGGGGGAGGGGGGAGGAATCACTTTGCACTGGGCAGAAGGAATGTAGCACTATGTATCCAGTTGTGTGGCACAGTGTAACGTGGTCTCCTTTGGTCTTGTAGACCCTCTCTACCCCAGGCCCTCCTCTGTCAAGTACTATTGCAGCTGTGGGAGCTGTGCACAAGGTCTACTCCAGTATGCAGGTATATTATCCACCCCTCCCACTACTCTCTCTCTCCCTCTCATCCCTCTCCCCTCCCACTACTCTCTCCCTCTCTCCCCTCCCACTACTCTTTCCCTCTCCTCCCTCTTCCACCCCTCCCTCTCCCCTCCCAGTCTTTCTGTTGTTCTTCTGATTAAATTCTGTTTCATTTTGATGTTCATTTATAACAGGACCTGATGAACAAGTTCCTTAGCTTAGTACTGCCTGAAGCCATCAATTATGTCCTTTGTGAAGACAAGAGCTTCCTTGATATGCTGGACACGGTAACCAACTACACTTTGGATGTTTACCCAGGCATGGCTATACAAGACGCCTTAAACAAGCTGATCAAAGACCTGCGATTTTGCTCACTGGAGGTGTGTGGGTGTGTGGCAAGTCTGGGGCATTAGGGGGTGGGCATTTGAGGGTGTCAGTGGGGCATGTGAGGGTGTCAGTGTGAGGCATTTGACTGTGAGTTGCAAGAGCAAAGCAGCATGTTTGCAATTGCTTAGGGAGGATAAGCACCTTAGGTTTGGTCCTAGGTATGAGGGTGGGTTCTACGTATGGGGGTGGTATCTGCATCTCCCTGCCAAGCGTTGTGTCAGTAGTGGGAATAGGGATAGGCCTCAGGGTGGGGCCTTAGGGTGGGGCCTTAGGGTGGGGGCCTGGGGTGGGGCTATCCCTTGCATTGCACCCGCAATCCAAATTCTTTGTCAAAATGAATCTTCTTCAAATCTCACCAGGTCATTTTTTACTAATCTCACCAAGGTTTTTTTTTTTACACACACACGCACACACACACGCACACGCACACACACACACACACACACACACACACACACACACACACACACACACACACACACACACACATAATACAACCCACCCTTTGGTGTTCACAGGGGCATGCACCTGACCGTGACACAATGGCAGCAGTGGATGACCTCAGAGGCAAGCTCTCCAGTCTGTTGAACACAGTTGAAGGTAAGGAAGTTACGTGAACTTTGTACTCTGACAGCATTGAGATAAGTGAGGTATGAATTACTGAGGGTTATTGGTGGTTATTAAAGCTATGTGTCTTCAGTTAGAAGGTCAAAAACTCTCCATCACATGACACCGTAAAGACGCACGTGACATAATATATCGTACCCATCCCATAGTTCTCCTTGAGGTGCAGAACACACTTAGTTTGAACCTAAATGTCGATGACATCACTGCTTTAAAAATAAAAAATAAACGTTTAGAAGCTTGGGAATATCACGTGATTGCTTACAGTTGAAATGCTAATTGCATCATTGCTTTGAGTTAGTGTCTTGAGCACAATGCAATAACTGCTCAAAGCTCATCGTTTGAGATGGGCGACCTACCTGGCCGCCAGAGTTGTGGCATATCTGCATGTGGGAGGGGAAAGTTTGGTGGGTGTGGCTTGTGTAGTGGGTGGGTTGGAAGCCATAACAAATGTCTGTTGCCCGTATGTTAGTATTACCGCGGCATGATTGATTGTCAGGGACGCCTCAAAGCTCCGCCCAGGTCATCCTCGTCAGCCTCAATGGCTTCTTTAAGATCAACGAGGAGGCTGTGTCTAGGATGTTGAAACTGATGGGTGACATGGACATACCCGAGGAGTGGGAGTGTGTGGACCTAGTGAAGCAGACAGACGCACTCATGGTGGGTGTCAATGGGGGGGGAGTGATTCGAGCATGCTAAAGTAGGGTGGTCACTGGTGTGTATGTGCCATGGTGAGGGTGTCATGTGTGCCATGGTGAGGGTGTCATGTGTGCCATGGTGAGGGTATCATGTGTGCCATGGTGAAGGTGAGGGTGTCATGTGTGCCATGGTGAAGGTGAAGGTGTCACGTGGGCCATGGTGAAGGTGTCATGTGTGCCATCGTGAGGGTGTCATGTGTGCCATGGTGAAGGTGAGGATAGGGCAATGTTAAGATGTTTTTATGTAATGTTTCGGTTTCATGTTTCTCTTTTTTTGTTTCAGAGTTCCACTGCTAGGATGGCCCTGACTGAAGAGCTTCTCTTTGTTCGCAAGATGCAAGCCATCATAGACATCTGCTCTGAATGCAAGAACCTACTCAAAGCCTTCAGGCTTGAACTGAACATCACAGATGGTAAGTCTGTTTGCAGTACGTTGTGCTGAAGAGCGATACAAATACTTTAGAAGTTCTTATTTGTTCAAAGGGACAGAAGCATTTTTCTCCTTTACCTGGCCATTGACTTGACCCTGCCCAGCAGGGTCAATGAATTATTTATTTACTCCACTGGCCTCATTACTAACCACTCTTTGTTAAGATGTACCTGAATTGTGTCAGGAGGGAAATAAATTTTAAGAAGGGCACAGGAAAATTAATTTTTATTCTAAATGATGCTCACCCACCCCAGACGTTTCTTCAAGTCATACGCCACCAACACCGCCGGGAACCCCAAACAAGCGTCAGCCGATACAGGTGACCACAGAGGCCTCCCTGAGCCTCCCCATTCGACGCTACATATCAGAGACCCTGACCTGCCACGTCCTTGGTCACCCGTCATACTCCCTCGCCACCTTCCTCGTTTCTGCCATCACCGAGTACCTTGAGGTGCGGCTGCCCAACAAGCCTGTCTCCATCGAGGAGCTGTGCAAGGTGACAAACGAGCGGTATGAGGAGATGCTGCCTCCGTTTGTGGTGCAGCAGGTCAGGTATCTGTTCTCCCAGCACGACAACACCTGGAGGGAGTGTGACAAGGCTAGGTATGGAATGGGAATGGGGTGGGTGTGGAATGGAATGGGAACTTTCTCCCAGCATGACTACACCTGGAGGGCCTGGTGTGGAAGGGAATTGGAATGGGAATGGGGTAGGATTGGAATGGGAACAGGGAAGAGATAAGTAGGGGTAGACATGGAAGGAAGGTTGGTGCTTCACTTAAACACATGCACATGTAATTTTCCTTCTAAACACTTTGTTCAGACGGCTGCTTACCAACTTGGAGAACTGCAAACAGAGCTTGCAGCGAACAAAAGGCATAACCGCTAGGTTCCAGGTGAGACACCCCCCTCAACCCAACCAGTCCACCACATTGTCATTGCGCCATTCTATTGCTTATCCATCAGTGGCTCCACGAAGAGTCACTGATTCAGCCAGATGTGCACTACCCTTGGATAGGACCACAACGCTCTGCCCTCCTTACCAACATCAAGAAGGTGTGTTTTATTATTGTGTGTGGGTGTCCATGTATGCAGTTTGTGTGTGAATTGGACATTACGTTAACCTCTCTCTCCCTCATCCTCCCTCCCACCCTCTCTCCCTCTCTCTCTCTTTCTCTCTACCTCTCTCTCCCTCCCTCACTCCCTCTCTTCCTCCCTCCCCCCCCCCCTCTCTCTCTCTCTCTCTCTCTCTCTCTCTCTCTCTCTCTCTCCCATCCCCCCTCGTTGGCCAATCCCCTCCTCTCATCAGGTGCTCTCAGACCAGCTGTCAGCCAGTATCACAGGGGTATTGGATAAGATCAACAGCCACCAGTTTAGGATCTCCCAGAGGCTGCAGTGGGCAGCTGGGGCCAACCCCAGCCTCAACGCCGCTGTGGATGAGTTTGAGAGGGCCATGAGCCACCGCAAGCAGCTGCTGCAGCAGGAGGAGGAAACGTACCAGACTGTGTCCGAGTGGTGCGAGTCTGTCATCCATCTTGAGTCCTCGCATACCCGCATCCCTGCCCTGATCAACACGGATAAGGAGATGATGGCCCTCCTCCACAGGTTAGGGTTGGGATTAACTGGAAGGGGTGAGGGTACTGTACAGATGTGTATGTCGTTTGGGTTTGATGGGGTGGGGATATGATGTGTGCTTTGGATTATGGGGTATGGTGTTGGGGATATTGGTAATCTTACATGTGTGCATGTGTTTTTTTTTTGTTGCTAAGGTGTGCTGATGTCATGGTGAAGCTTCAGCTGTGCTTGGAGCAGCTATCTCAAGTTTCTGATGTAGTATCAATCATTGAGGTCTGTACCCATCACCTGGATATGTGGGGCATTATTTGAAACATATTCATGATATGTGCTTTTTTGTTGCCATAAGTTAATAGGGGTACTGTAAAATGAAGTGATTTTCTGGGCACTTGTGGTGTAACACTCTGTATACCGTATGCTTGCAAGTAGAAGTAAGGTATTAAAAGTGCCCAAGCAAGCATTTCTAGTACTGATTAGAAGCCATGACTTGTGGATACGGCAGTATGTGCTGTCTGGTGTATCCTTCTGCCATGTTTGTTGTGATGCACATTCTCTGCCATTTTTTATTACTTGTTCAAATACATGTATTTCCTTTGTGTGTACCCTCATTCTGGTCTTACACACTCTTCTATTAATCACCTCCTCCTCCCCACCTATTTTCCACCTCTCTCTCACTATTACCCCCCTTCCCCACCCCTTCTCTCTCATTTCCCCTCTTCCCCATCCCAGATGCCGACTGACGGTAGTCCCCTCACACCTGATTGGCTGGAAAACCGTTTGAAGGAGGTTGGGACGGAGAGGTCGCGCATAATTGCGGAGAAGAAAGCTGCCTCATCCAAACTCGCCAAGCTCAAGGTATGCCTCATAGGTTTTCCACATCTCCACCCCCTCATAATCATCTTTCCCCTGTGTCCTGTGTGCACACCCCAGGAGTCTGTGCTCTCTGACCTTGAAAAGTTGAGGGCTTACAACAAGACTCACCGAAAGCTGATGGTGGAGGTTTGGCCACACTTGACGTCTCTAGCAAGGGTATGACTGCATATTGATATTGGGGGGTTATGAGTGTGTACACATCAGGGACTGTGGCGTGTGTGTGTGTGTGTGTGTGTGTGTGTGTGTGTGTGTGTGTGTGTGTGTGTGTGTGTGTGTGTGTGTGTGTGTGTGTGCATATGTGATGGTGTGCTTGTGATGTACCAAATATTCCTGTCGACAGTTGGAAGACCTGCCCCCTGCTGGTCTCGTCCAGCCTGGTCCTAGGACTTTTATCAGCCAGCAAAACAAGTTTGGTGATGAGACCAAGGCATTCATCCAAAGTGCCCAGGACATGATAGGTGAGAGCAAGTGGTGGTTTGTGGGAGTGAGCTGGTGACAATGGATGCCAGCTTGTGTTGATTGGATGTGTCCTGTACTACCAGCTTGTGACATGTCTCTGGCCAAAACTACCTGGACCAGTAAGACCAAACCAGAGGACTTCGCCAGTTTAAAGCGCGCAGCTGCACGCCTCAAAAATCTGTCTGAATAGTGAGTATCCTGACCAACGTGGGCATCTTGTGGTGTCATGGCTGTGTATTTAATGTGCTAATAATTTTTAATCCTAACAGTCTTTTGAACCAGCTTCAATACTTCACTGACCAGCTCTTCCGAGGAACTTTGTCTGATGGGTTGAAGTGGATTCTGCCTGCCCATTTGAATAATGGTTAGAGCACACACACACACACACACACACACACACACACACACACACACACCACCACCACCACCACCACCACCACCACCACCACCACCACCACCATTCAAATCCAAGGAGGCTCTCAACTGGAGTTTCCTATAATTCATTTTGCATGATTTGCAGTGGGCAGTGGTTTCTCTTTGACAAAACACTGTAACTTAGGTGTGGTGTCAGAGGTTTTTTTCCCTTAATAACTAGAGCTCTCGAAGAGTATCTCCAGTGGCAGCCTCACCAGCAACATGGGACAATCTGCAGAATCAGAACAGCAGAACAAGAGTAAGCCCCTGTCATTATTGTTAACCCAAAGAGTAAGCCCCTGTGTGATTATCGTTAGTAGGCCCTATAAGATAATTATCTGGGATGAACTTGGGGGAATTTATTTACATAATGTGAATGTGTTGTTATTACACATACAGGTACCAGGTACCTCGATACATATATGTACATTTTGATTCATTGCTACACACACTCTTACTGTGCTTACCCAAGTATGTATGTTTTTTTTTTTTTAAAAATCAGTTTATCGGTCAAGCCAGGGCGTTGTTAGAGACAAGAGGACCGGAAAAGGTGATGTGGTAATGATATTGTGTGAACATAGCCACTCATATGTAACACCCAAACTTGTAGCTCTCCAAGAACAGAACTCGTATGCAGTTGGGGTGTGGAGGAAGGTGAAGGCAAAGCTGGATGGACGTGACCCTGATCTGGCCAGTAGGATAACAGTCGCTGAACAAGTATGCACATGCAATTATAGGAAGCTGCAAGGATTTTTTTTTTTTCTTAAGGGGGGGGGGAGATTGTTCATAAGAGGCTGCATTTTATTAATTAATTATTTTTTTCACCACTCAAGGTTGCATTTGTCATAAATGATGCCACAAGCCATGAAAATCTCTGTCAGCTGTACGAGGGTTGGACACCTTGGGTGTGAGACTACAAACTGAAAAAAGCCTTTTCTAAAACACACTAGAATAGTATGGGTTTGCTTCATCTTGTCGGTGAAAACAAAGTCTCGTCTCGCATGCAGGGAAAATAATATGACCACAAGTGAAGCCCCCTCTATCAACATCTTCCTAGTTGTACCACAGAGAAAGGCTTTGTAACGACCACTACATGTACACCCCCCTCGAACCGTATAATATAGTTTCTAAGTTTAGAAGTGTGACTCGTGTGTCGTATTTACATGCTTCATTATACTTTTTGTATTGTTCTTTTTGGAAATTCATGAATTTGAAAACCGTCGCTGAAGGTGTATGTAAATCATCTCTTACAGTGCCAATGAGCCCCACCCATCTCCCATATGTCGGACTTGCGCATGCGTTCTAATAGTAATAATTGGCAGGAGCGTTTCGTTTGTTTGGATGTGTTAACGTTTGCAAAGGGTCGTGATAAGTGAGCTTGGATCAAGATTGGTGTGATTGGTAGCCGTCACCCGATTGCCGGTACTTTGCCCAATATCCCGGCGGAAGGAAGGGAAAAAGAGGACGCGGCTAAGTCGCAGCTTGCAGGATTGAAGCTGAAACCTAAGTGCTTTCCTATAATAGCGGAAACCGCTATTCAAATAAGAGAAATGGCGTTAAATAGAGAATGCAGCGAAACAGACAAGCTCGTTGAAGAGATGGAAACAGACGTCAGCCCTCAGGCAGAAGGTACGTTCGTTGCATTAATTCTCTTTCTGATTTGTCGGTCATAAAGTACGAGTTCGTTTCCATGGCTGCTGAACGAGGGGTGTGCCTTAATTAGAATATCTAAGCATTTAGTTATGGAGCTGAACAACAACTGGATTATGGCTATCAAGAGCTGGAGAAAGTCGAGATGCACAACTCGTACGCATTGCTCTATATTTAGGTTTACGAGTTAAATGTTCGATTCCTGTAAACGATTAACCAAACCTATAGGTACTATGGAAGGTCGGCGTTGTTCAGCATTGTGTTTGTACGTATGGGAGGAATAGAACCAATGGAGGGGTTCATTGTGCAAATCATCATTAGTACATTTAAATAGTATTTTTAAATATTTACATTACGCACTGTTATGACACATACGCATGCACACGCAACACACAGAGCCACCCCTGTCTCCTAGCCAAGACACCGAGCCACTGACTCCAAGAGTTGTCAGCGATGAGGAGGTTTTGGTGGAGGGCAAAGAAGTAGATCCACTTCATAACACCATGATGAAAGCTGAAACTGAAGATATGCACGACCCTTGTTGTTCTGAGGGCAGTGTGACCTACATTCTGTCATTGGTCAAGATTGCTGACTCAAACCTTAGTAAAGCTGTATATGTCCGTAATTTGCCTTGGTAAGGATGCCCTAAAGTATTAATGCTCAGTGAGTTACTGCACTAAAAAAAAAAAAACAGGCGTGTTCTTGTGATGCCTCGGGAAACACAGTCTGAAGGGGTCAAATCAAAGAGTCTTGGCGTTTTTGTTCAGTGCAGTCCTGAGTCTCCAGAGTCCCCGTAAGTGCAGTAGTGAGCTGTTATGCAACAACAATTTATTTAGGGAGGTTTTTTGCAAGGAAGCTTTTGTGTTGTGGGATTGGAGAAACCTCTGTTTCCACTAAGCATCAGGCTTAGTGGAAATAGTTCACTCGTCACTTATTGTGTATGTGCTCAAACTGACTTGCTTAAGAGTGCTAATATGTTTCAATAGAAGACAATGTTTTACTCCAAATTGCAATTGCTGTTATGATGCAACACAAAAAAATCTGCAAAATGTTGACCATTAAATTGGTCAGTCTCAGAGTTGGTGCAGGAATGTGAAGAAGCATAGTTAACATTCTTTCCTGCTCCCTCACCCCCATAATGATTTGAGGCATCCATTATAGTAATTATGGGAGATCACAGATGGAGGGAAAATATATACTAGCATCATAGGTGCTCTCAGTTATATAAGATACAGTTCTGATTGAGAAGCTCTAACCATACTGGGCCACGTATCACAGAAGTATATCAAATAATAAAATAGTGGCTATTGTAAGTTACATGTATTTAAAAACCATCTACCTTGTATGCTTATACATGTGCATGTATAGGTTTAGGTTAAGTAAATGCTCTGCTATAACCTAGACCACATGACTTGTTAGGAAAGACATGATCGTCAAACACAATACCTACTGTAACTCCTTTTTTTTAATGAGTTCTCAAAAAAAAAAGTGCCTACATGAAAACATTCGTGATACAAATATTTAGTAGGGAGTATCTTGTGCAGTTTAGAAATGGTACTCTTAACCCATTCACATGCCAAGTGCATATTTATATGCCGTATAATAGAAAAGCGGTCGACGGTTCTCATTCTTCTGCACTACGAGCCCCTAAATGACTTTAGGGCGTTGAGTTAAAGTTGGGGCATTGGATTTTTGAGTGAAAAAGGGCAGCAACTAACAGCTGGTGGGTGTCCGTGTAGCGCCGATAAGTGAACCCAGTATATGAGGCGTGCTAAAGCTATAACGGAGGCTTTTATGTCTCAAACGTTTTAAAAAGTATCAAGCAACAAAACCAATGTGTTTTTTAATGTTGTGAAGATTTTTACAATGCTTCTACGCCCCACCCATCTGGTTAATGTCTTTCTAGTTGCCGTTATCAACCGCTGTATCAGCTTTTGTGTAACAAAAAACACAGCCATGTAGCTAACCAACAATGTAGAATGCAAGATGCATGATGGCTATCATATAACCGTCAAGTTTATCAAGAGTTGCAATAAATATAAGCTATGTAGGGAAACAACGCTGGAGAAAATTGAAATGATTATGTGTACGGTCTTGACATTCAAAGGGTTAAGTGGCATGACAGTTTACCTGAGGTCCTTTATTATTCCATTTGAGAGCTATCACTACCTCTGACAATGAACTGCTGAAGCAGCTATGAAGTTTACATTACCATGGTACAATGAAAATATTATACTCAAAATTTAGTATACTGGTGTGTTCAATTGGAGCAATGGATGTGTGATAAGATATTACATATCCCTGGTCAGTAATATCCCCTACATATGTGTGTCTTAGACAATGCATGTGTGCGTCATTGCATTGTGTTCTCACCAGTAATATAGTGTAATCCTTTACTATACAGGAGCTGGAGTGTGAGTGCCAAGGCAACCATTGTCCTTGTTAACCAGACTGACTCCAAAAAGAGCTACCACAGAGGTGAGGAGCTGGCTATTACATATGTACCTTACAAGAAATGAGGCATAAGTGTACAAAATCTAAATGTAATTTAATGTAACGTTTAACACATATGTTAACTAGCGAGTTCACAGTCAATGCTGACAGCTTTACTCCAGTGTTTTCCCATTGTCACTGGAATACCATTATTGGATTACAGAAATATCGCACTGGTTTTGTGCCCGTGAAAATGACTGGGGATACAGCAGCCTGATCTCTTGGAAGGTAATGCCTATTCAAAAGTTAGTATTTAAAGGCATGCTTGGACATCTTTGTGCTGTAGGATGTCACTGACCCTGCCAAAGGTTTTCTCAAAGATGGCTGCATTATCCTTGAAGCCCACATTACAGCAGATGCACCCCATGGAATCAAGTAAGTGTGTGTGTGTGTGTGTGTGTGTGTGTGTGTGTGTGTGTGTGTGTGTGTGTGTGTGTGTGTGTGTGTGTGTGTGTGTGTGTTCATGCATGTGTGTATGTATGTGTGTATGTGTGTGTGTGTTTATGGTGTGTGTGTGTATTTTATGCATGTAGTTGGGATTCACGAAAGTACACGGGTTATGTTGGTCTCAAGAACCAAGGCGCTACATGCTACATGAACTCACTTCTCCAGACACTCTACTGTACCAATAAACTGAGAAAGGTTAGGCTTCTATCCTATGTGGTAAATGTGTGTGCAGGCTGCTGTGAGCTTTGATCAAAGGCCTCTGCGCATTTAGCCCACAGGCCGCAAGGTGCTTCCTTTACAAAATATGGGAATGTGTATAGTTTTTGTGAAATATGATTGTTGAACTGAGTGGATATTCATATTGTAATTTTGACTGTAAATCATTGGTAAATGCTCTGTGGTGTTTTAAAGTTAAAGCTAGGCTGTATACCACTACCCTTCTATAAACTCTTCCCCTTTTAAGTAGGATATATGTAAGCACATTTCATTGCTATTTTGGTGTATACACAATGTGTATACTTCTTTGCTGCTTCCATTGCTGTCACAGGCAGTATATCACATGCCGACTGAGAACGATGATGCAGCAAAAAGTGTACCCCTGGCATTACAGAGAATTTTCTTTGAGCTTCAGTACAAGTAAGAGACATGTCACTGTTATGCTGGTTAATAAATGATGGCCTGGGGAAGAGACATGTCACTGCTACGCTGGTTAGTAAATGATGGCCTGGGAAAGGGAAATAGCACTGCAAGCATGCTTTTTTTTCGTAATGTATGAACATGCTCTTGGTGACATATATTTCACTTATGTAGCGATAAAGCTGTTGGCACAAAGAAGCTTACCAAGGCATTTGGGTGAGTTAAAATGCAGGTTAATTAAGTTGTGCCTGTCTGTGTCCTTACATTGCATTGCTTCCTTGTTTGAGCCTTTATTTCATTGCAGTATAGTTTAGTATGCTCTTGTACTCAGACCTAACCCATGTAATGTATGACACGTTACACATGTAAGTGGGTCATGTGACCATGCATCTGTAGATGGGACACAATGGACATCTTCATGCAGCATGATGTTCAAGAGTTGAGCAGAGTGGTGAGTTGCAACGTGTGTGTACATGTATGTGTATGTGTTGGGAGAAGCGTGAGTGCAATTTTGTGGTGTGCTTTAATACAGCTGGGCTGTGCTGGTCTGTGATAATTTCAGTTCCTGTGTCATGTAGTTACTGGACAACATGGACAGCAAGATGAAAGGCACAGTTGTGGAGGTGTGTACTGTGTGGGGGTATGTGTGAATTATATGAATTGTGTTGTGTGTTCTTTCAAAATTCAGGGCACAATTCCAAGACTATTTGAAGGCAAAACTGAGGTTTGTCATAATGTTATGGAATACTTTGCAGCAGCCAAACCCTCGCCTGCCCCCTGATTGGCTACTGGAATATGACCACAACATTACATACCTTGATTGCATGCTTACCAGGGGTGGCCTCCATGTTCATGGACCCAGGGTGCGCCTTGCTCATGAAACATATGCTGCTTATTCCTTTGTGAACGTGCATGCTTCCATTTCTATCCTATAAACTTGTATACTACAGTTGGTACCTGAATATTTTTTTATTAATGGCTCTATGCCATCATTACATGGTTGTTTTTTTTTTTTCTCTGTACCACTTTCAGTCCTATGTTCGCTGCACGAATGTGGACTATGCATCAACGAGGTTGGTTCAGGAGTTGGAAGCTTCAGTGTGGTTATAGCTGCTCCCCCACAATAACTGTAGGGTGGAGACATTCTTTGACCTTCAGCTGAACATCAAGGATAAAAAGAATGGTAAGCAAATAGGAGTTTTTGCACTTGTGTTGATTGACCAATTTGGCCTTGCAGTTATTGAGTCATTCAAGGACTACGTTGCTGTGGAGACTCTTGATGGGGACAATAAGTATGACGCAGGACAACATGGCCTTCAGGTTTGTCAAGCACTTGCAGGATGGGTTACTGACCCATGTGTTAACATCACAACTAGCCAGTATAACACACCATGACTAGTATGTCATGCAAACTTGGCATGGCATCAGTACTGCATTAATATAGCATGTGGAATTATTAATATTGCATCACAATAATAATACTCATGTGTTTTTCACTGTGTGTCTATTTGTCTTTAGACTTGCTGTGTACTTGTATTTAGAAGTAGCCTTGCTGTGTACTTGTATTTAGAGTAGCCTTGCTGTGTACTTGTATTTAGAAGTAGCCTTGCTGTGTACTTGTATTTAGAAGTAGCCTTGCTGTGTACTTGTATTTAGAAGTAGCCTTGCTGTGTACTTGTATTTAGAAGTAGCCTTGCTGTGTACTTGTATTTAGAAGTAGTCTTGCTGTGTACTTGTATTTAGAAGTAGTCTTGCTGTGTACTTGTATTTAGAAGTAGCCTTGCTGTGTACTTGTATTTAGAAGTAGCCTTGCTGTGTACTTGTATTTAGAAGTAGCCTTGCTGTGTACTTGTATTTAGAAGTAGCCTTGCTGTGTACTTGTATTTAGAAGTAGCCTTGCTGTGTACTTGTATTTAGAAGTAGCCTTGCTGTGTACTTGTATTTCAGCACGGGTACTGTTTTTTTGTCCGCTCTAGGAAGCCAAGAAGGGGGTTATTTTTCTGAGTTTCCCTCCCGTGCTCCACTTGCAGCTGATGAGGTTTCAGTATGACCCTTTGACTGAGGCCAATGTTAAGATCAATGACAGGTAGGAGAGATATGCTGACATGTTTATTTTGTGTGGGTTTATGTCCAGCCAGCACTGCTGGGATTTGGCTATGAATATGTAATATATAATGAATGATCTATGTTGCTAAGCAACATTGGGTGACATCGCCTTAATAACATAACATTCCACTGCCTATCTCTCTGTCTTTGGAAAAAAAAAATTGAGCTATCCTCTGTACAAAGCATTGGTAGAAAACATTGATGAACATATGTACTGAAGGAAACATACAACAGACCACTTCGTACATTTCAGCAGACATGGCATTCTTTTCTAACCTGGCTTACCACAGGTATGAGTTTCCAGAGACATTGCAGTTGGACCAGTTCTTGCAGAAGCCTGAATCAACTCCTGCTAACTACATCCTACATGCTGTTCTGGTGCACAGTGGGGACAACTACGGAGGTCATTATGTGGCCTACCTCAATCCCAGGGGTGATGGCAAGGTTGGTGTATCATCCATTTTTTGCACCATTTAAAGACTTATTATGCTGTATTGCAGCAATGGTTAAAGTTCGATGATGATGTCGTATCTACAGTAAGTTTTTTATACATGTATTATTCAAAATAGCACGCACATGCAGTTATTTGTAATATGCAATATACATTGCTGTGGGCCTTACTTGTGATGGGTGTATTACAACCCATGAATTTAAAAAGCTTAGTGAAATATGTAATTTATGTGTGTGTGTGTGTGTGTGTGTGTGTGTGTGTGTGTGTGCGTGTGCGCGCGCTTCTTAGTGTTCAAGAAAAGATGCAATAGAAAGCAACTATGGTGGCGATGATGTAAGTGTGGTTTTAAGTCACATTTTTTCAGCATTTATGTTGTCTGAGTTCAGGACACTGTGAGTATCAGGAGCTGCACCAATGCATACATGTTGGTCTACATCAGAGAAAGTTGCCTTTGTAAGTCCATTGCACCATAGTAAAAAAAAAAAAGTTATACCATGCTCCCACACCTCTAGCCGATGTCTTACAAGAGGTGAAGGAAAGTGACATACCTCAAAATCTTGTCAGGAGATTTGATGAAGAGAAGTAAGTTGGCATTGGGGATAAAAAGGGACGTGCATGTTAAGTAAAAGGACATTGGTAGGTATGTTATGTGGACGTGGCTGTGCTTACATTCCTCTTCTGTAGGCAGTCAGAGATGCTGAGGCGTAAGGAGCGCAATGAGGCACACCTGTACTTTATGGTTGAAGTGTATCTCGAAGAGGACTTCCATGTTCATCAAGGTTCAGACTTGTTGGATTTTGATGAAGTCAAGCCAAGGTTGTTATTTTGTCATGAGGTTTATACATTTTAATAAAGTACTGCACTTTAAAGCTGACCACTCAGCCTTTAGTTGTCAGGCAATGGTAGTCAAATGATAGGCATAGTATGTATTGTACAGGTACTACTGAAGCACATCAATCCAACCACATGGGCATATGTACTGTGTCTAGATGGGATTATTAATTGGATACATGTAACCTTATGTTTGCTACTGTCTTTTATTACAGGGCTTTTAAGGTGCTAAAAACTAGTACCCTAAGGAACTTCTACACTCTTTTGAGTGCTGCCTTGGTAAGATTGGTGTCCAGCCCTGCCCCCCAATTAAAAATTGTACCTCTCTTGTTCTAGGGATTCCCAAAAGACTGTATTCGGGTATGGCCTTTTGAAAAGCGTACCAACTCCACCATCAGGCCTTGCAACCTACCTGATGACCTCAACAAAACTGTAAGCTGGTGTGATGTGGTTTGCATGGGCTGCTCAATGCTATTGCCTGGTACAGATGTTCCAGATTGCTGAACTGAAGCAGCCATGGAAGATATATGTGGAGACTATGCCTCTAGGTAAGGCAGGGACTAGTGATATCACTAAGGCTATTACTGGGGTATGATATTCATAGAGCCGTCATTCAAATTGTCCTTCTAGTTTTGACACACTGCATAAAGTACTAAATAACTGCCTTTATAAAGTAACCACACCCACCAATATATAATCTTCTTTAATAACGCAACCATCTAACAGGCTTGTTAGAGATGAGGTGGTGTTCCCACGTATATGTCTTGTAATATTTTCTTGCAGGTGGAGATCAGAATGTATTTCAGGCCTATGACTTCACAAGTATGTTTATATATGTGTGTGTGTGCATATGTGTGGGCATGGCGGAATATGTATGGCTTGATCTCCTCAGCAACTGTGCTGCTGTTCTTCAAGTTCTATGATGCAGTTAGGAAAGTTTTAACTTACGTTGGCCACTCTATAGAGAGCTTGAACAAAAAGTTTGGTAATTCGCTAGTTGCTAGATATAAGCGTTGTAGTAAACACTTTGCCTGTCATATCCAACAGAGGACCTGTTTCCAATGTTGCAGGAGATGGCATGTCTTCCACCCAGCACTCCTCTCAGACTGTTTGAGGTGTGTTTGCCTTGTGGTTCTCATCACTTTAAAAACCTCCCTCCTGTTAGGAGGTGAAGCCAAACATGGTGGATGAGATCAGACCAGAGTTGACCATTAGCCAGGTAAGCAAGCTTAACAGTTCATGAGGATTTGTTTAACTTGTACTGTTGTACTTTTTACAAAAAAAAGTTGGATGATGTCAGAGATGGTGACATAATTTGCTTTCAAAGGTGGGTGTGATGTGAAAACTTTTTATTCAAAGGTAATATACTACCACTGCTCCTCCCAAACAGGGCCGATCTACCACTAGAACTACCTACAGTTACTGACTACTTCAAGTATGTTCTTGACCACACGTGTAGCAGGCTTCATTGTTGCATGTCATTGCAGGGACATTTACTATCGTATTGATGTAACGTTCTATGACAAGATGGTACCGGGAGACCAAGGTATGACCATCACACTGAACCAGAAGATGACATACAAGCAGGTAAGTTGGCAATACCTACTTGCCAGTAACTATTACTGCACATTACCTCTAGATGGCACAAGCTGTGGCCCATCATTTGAACACAGACCCTCGTCTGCTGCAGTTCTTTAGACCTCAACTGTAAGAGGTGTCAAGCAGGGAGGGAGGGGGGGGGGGGGATAAGGTAAAGGGGTGCGTTGAACAGGGAAAGGAGTGTTTTGAGCAGGGAAAGGGGTAAAGGAGTGAGGGAAAGGGGTGTGTTGAGCAGGGAAAAGGAAAAGGGGTGTTTTGAGCAGGGAAAAGGGTGTGTTGCAGAGAAAAGGGGTAAAGGGGTGTGTGTTGAGCAGGGAAAAGAGGTAGAGGGGTGTGTTGAGCAGGGAGAGGTATTATCGGTCAGATTTTGATCTCATGGTTCAACATTCCTTTCCCTATGTGCTGCAAGGAGTCACCGTCATATTTCAGACCAGCCAATCAGATGTGGGAATGAAGGTGTGCTCAGAGAGTTCATTGGACTGCGACATCGGCTGGATGGACCTCCAATGCTTTTCTACCAGAGGGTAGGTGGAGGGGGGGGGGCATGTTTGGACACATTCTAGGGCGTCCACAGGAAGACAAAACACACTGTTCAGTGTGGCCTTCTTTCAGCTGACTATACCCATTGATGAGTTTGAGAACAAGAAGTGGTTCAGATGTGTGTATGTGAGCCTCAAGTTAAAGGAGGAGGTGAATCGTTGTGGCTTGCATTTGTACAACCTGTCAATTCAAATTATCCCATGCTAGAAAGAGTTTACTGTGTATGTGGACAAGAACGGGCTTGTTCAGGACTTGCTGGTTGAAGCAGCCAAGGAGGTATGTAACCAGAGCCTCTTAGCATGCATTATGTCACCCACTTTCTCTTCTTTAGATCACCCTTAGTGAGAACAGTACCAACAGACTGAGGTACTTACATTTGATTGTGTGTGTGTATGTGCATGTGCGAGCGAGAGAGAGAGAGAGAGAGAGAGAGAGAGAGAGAGAGAGAGAGAGAGAGAGAGAGAGAGAGAGAGAGAGAGAGAGAGAGAGAGAGAGAGAGAGAGAGAGAGAGAGAGAGAGAGAGAGAGAGAGAGAGAGAGAGAGAGAGAGAGAGAGAGAGAGAGAGAGAGAGAGAGAGAGAGAGAGAGATGATATTTTGACGTACTTCCTTCACATATTGTAGGCTGCTGGAGGTGATGACCAATAGGATCACAGACATTCTGCCCTATGACCGCCCAGTCAGTGACCTGTTTGCGCAGAAGATGTACAGAGTTGAGGTATAGTACTCCACAATGGTGGCTGCACAATTACATATATGTAACCAGGAGATACGCAGTGATGAGGTGGAGCTGGCAGATAATGAGGCTCTGATACCAGTAGCACACTTCCAGAAGGTAATCCTAATCCCTGGAGGCATCTTCTTTTGACATTAACAATGTTACTGTATTCAGGCTGCACACAATGTCTTTGGCGTTCCATTTCTGTTTAAGTTGGCCGATGTAAGTACAGTGTTTGGTTCCATGCTGGTACTGTTAGCTGACCGATGTCTCATAGGGAGAGAGATTGTCAAAGGTCAAAGTTAAGATCCAGGCAATGCTTGATATTCCTGACAAAGAATTCGATAAGGTAAGCAATTTAGTGTGGATCACTTGTGATTAAAGAGGTTCTTATGCAGTGGAAGTTTGCTATCGTGCAGACAATTCAGCCGTTCCAATATCTCTCAGAAGGTGTGTGTGGTGACCATGAATTAATCATGTTATCATTTTGCTTCTACATTCAGAAAATGATGACCCGTTGCATCTTGCTCACTTTCTCATCAATCCCAGCAGAGGTAACAACTTTATTACCGTATACCTATTGCTTTAATGATGTGCTCTTCCAGGAATTAACTTCCCAAGGTTGGGCATGCCCTGGCTTGGATTGGATCACATCAACAAGAATCCCAAGCGCACCCGGTACATGCTTGAAAAAGCAATCAAAATCCATAACTGAACTTGCATACCCGTTACTTCACACGTCATTGCACTCGTTCTTGTACATGTGTACATATGTATTGTTCCGCTGTGGAGTTATTTTAATAATTTGTTCGGTTCGTGTAATTAGGTCGTTAATCACGCATAATTAGAATCGGTGTTAATTGTGTTTGTAGCAATAATAATGTGGGCGGAGGCTTTTTTCAAATTGTGACTGTCATAATCTTTGTTGGTTAGAATTTAGACCTGGAATTTAGACCTGAAACGAATCGATAAAAACTAAGGTTATGTCTAGTTCTGCAAGCCAGCCGTTTCACCAAGCAGCTAAAGACGGTAACGTTCAACTGCTGAGGCGAGCTTCGAAAAAGGAATTGAACAAACCGGACGACACTGGATGGACACCCGTGCATTGGGCCGCATGGAACGGGAATGCAGAATCGTTGAAAACTGTCATTGATAAAGGGTAAGCGTTCAAAGTATCTGTCAGCCCCGCCCATGGGAGGAAGCCATATTTTGTGGGTGTGGTTAAGTTTCAGTTGTGAACTTTTTCTTTTTTCGGTGCAGAGCCGATGTTAACTCCTGTGACAACAAGGGCAACACTGCTCTCCACGTAGCAGCGCAGTACGGTAACATGGGAACCCTCGAATATCTAATAGAGTGTGGCAGCAACATATGGGCCTTAGATGACCAAGGCAGGACCCCGGCGACCGTGGCACGTAACAACAACAGACTGGACGCAGCTCAGTACTTGGACACACAGGCTTCATACTGGGAGCTCCAGAACGTCGAAAATGCGCGCAAGTTGAAAATGAAAGCGATGGACCAGCTCAAGAAAAGGGCCAGCGCGAAGAGGCCCTCCACGAAACCATACAGCTATGGCACAGTCCCCTCGATCAGGGACAACAGGGCCGAAACCAACGGGTCCATTAAAAGAAAGGTTTCTACGGAAGAAGCTCTTAGGGCGAACTTTGAGCTGAGACCTCCTGAACTGACGGCCGGCGAAGCAGCTCGCAGCAGTCAGATCGAGGAAGAAGAAGAAAGGGATAGCTTTCCACAGCTAGCCCCCATACCCAAGACTCAAACGGCCATATTGCTTAATACGCTGCACGCCATTCCTCCATCGACCCCTCCTCCAGAAGACACAGGAAGCCAAATTGTTGCGGGCGATGTAGAGCCGATGGGAGAGTTTGTGTTGACCAATCAAATTACACAGAATGACTCCACTCTGGCTACGTTCCTACACTCATTGGATCTTCTGGACTGTATTGAACTATTACATCGAGAAAAGATAGATTTAGAAAGTTTGTCACTTTGCGAGGAAAAGGACTTGATTAGCATTGGGATGCCTCTTGGCCACCGAAAAAAGATTCTCTACGCATTTCAGAGAAGAAAAGAGGTGATGGCTAATCCTGGAAATATGGTCGATACCGACTTGTAGCTTCTAAATTTAACTGATCAGTTTATCTGGCGGCTTCACTAAACAACAAAGCCGCATACTTTCAAAGACATTTTTTGTGTACTTCCTGATAAAGATATGCCATTCATATGCACCTTGTCTTAACTGCGCCTTTGCTTTACCACGTTCCTGACGGTGGTTCCATTGTTTGCGAAGTGGTCTAATTTTAAGTTGCAAATGCACGATTTTTCAAAGTAAAACAGCATGCAATCAATGACTGAACAACCACGCGTTGGAGTATAATTATTATTAATAATTACCACATAACATGACGAAGTGTACATAACATAAACAGAACAATACATATGAAATTTGATTTACCAGAATAATGAAAATAAATACTATTTATTCTAGTACAGGAAAGTGCAATGCACTCCTCCATTTAATGAAATTACTTGATCATGCATGTATTACATAATGTAATACGAAGTGTTACACTGAAGTCAGTGTAAGAAGTGTATGAAAGGTTACAAGATGGGCCATTTCCATGCACACATTTTGTACAACCATACCAATTTAAATCAACTTGTGTTTTGGATGATTACAACATTGATATGAGTTCATTAATAAAAATGCACACTTAGCGAAGCACGAACAGTTTATATGTTGAGTAATAAATGGAGATTGACACTCGAGACACACTGCTGGAAATGTTTTTTTGTTGAATACTAACAAATTACTCATAACCGAAATCGTTTTGGGAGAGGACTCTCCGAAGTAAAGTCTGATGACATGTTGTTCTGTCGTTTTCTCACACCTCCACTATTGCTACCAGAAGTAGTATCTCTGACGCTGTACACCATGTCGCTATCTCCTGAGTCTTCTCTAAATAGACCCCTCCCTCGTCGTGGACTTGGGAGAGGACTGGTACAACATGGTGTCTGAAGACAGTTGTGGCCAGTAACAGTACTACACGTACTACTTTGTAATGGTCTCTGGTGTGCTACAGAAAGGTCCGAAATATCATCCATCCGCTCTGCAGAAGAAGGGTCTGGTGGGTAAGGTTTGTCCAGCAGAAATGCCAGAAGTTCTTCTCGCTTGATGAGCCTGCGCTTCTTCTTAGCCCACGCCACAATGTCCTTGGTCTTCTTCCTTTGCCCATACCTCACCCCGCACTCCATGCACTGTCTGCACACATCTGCTGATCCTAAGGAGCAACAAATTTCTGATGTAAGTAATGTGTTAACAGGATATTCAATCTTTTCCCTTTCCATCTAAGTACCCCCCAGGTACACAAGCACTTATGAATTTGAACCAGTGAAGATATTATGCTCAATGTGCATACTAAAACAATGGCGTAAATTGTAACTAATCTTTGTGCTGAATCATTGAAGATTTGGCAGTGATAGGGTCTGGGTTGAGTCGAAGCTAGGTCACCTCAGGGGGGGAATTCAGCAGTGTTGACTCAAGTAGCAATGTCAACACCAAGATGATGACAGGATCAGATATGGCGGGTTTGACAAAGATCGAAGGAGTCGTTACAGTGGAGTGATCGGTTAGAGCTCAATGCTTAATTGTTCCCAGAACCAATGTACAGTTACCTTGTAGCCAAAGGCCATTCCCCTCCTCCTCCTCTTTCCCACCTAATCACCTTATGTAGTCATGTAAAAGCCCTCCAATCCAAATGTAGCTTTCATGTTTAGGAATTTGTGTACATTTAAGTCTTGCCCAGTATTCATTCAGCCATGACAATAAGTATCAATAAGTAGGAAATTGTCTTATTCATTCAGCCATGACAATAGTATGATGAATATTGTCTTTATGAGTGACAGTTCCTGATCGATTGACTTCTTAACACAGAGGACGGGAAATTAAAACTTTCATAATTACCTCCTTTATACCTGTTAAGCAATAAGAAAACATTGTACTTCATTAGCAGGCTCTCTCCAGGCTCCTGGTATGTCTAGTTGGAATTTAATCAGAAAAATCACTGCCCGAGCTTGGAAAGAATGAGCCAGACTGTAGACCTTTACTGGAAGGCATAAAATTGGGGACACTACTAGGCAAATGCTATGGTTTTTCCTCCAGACATGACATTAATTGCAACTTCCCATCTTTCAAGCTGATAGTCCATTTGTTCATATCAATGAAAGAAAGTTCAGCATATGACCCACCATAAAATAGTGAATGAAATGAGGGAATTATGAAATTTTAATTTCCCCTTGTCCGTGTGTTAAGAAGTCAACAGATCAGGAACTGTCAATATTGATACTTACTGTCATGGCTGAATGAATACTGGGGCAAGACTTACATGTACACAAATGCCAAAACATGAAAGCTGCATTTGGACTGGAGGGTTGTTACATGGCTACATTAGGTGATCAGGTGGAAATACAAGGTTACTGTACAGCAGTATGTAGCAACTTGCAGTATCAGACTACAATTACAACAATGTAATCAGGGAGGGAGTGCCTAACCCTTACTGTAGGATAGTGAGGGGGAGAGTGCCTAACCCTTACAGCAGGATAGTGAGGGGAGTGCCTAACCCTTACAGCAGGATAGTGAGGGAGAGTGCCTAACCCTTACAGTAGGATAGTGAGGGAGAGAGAGTGCCTAACCCTTACAGTAGGGTAGTGAGGGAGAGAGTGCCTAACCCTTATAGTAGGACAATGAGGGAGAGAGTGCCTAACTCTTACAGTAGGTGAGGGAGAGAGAGTGCCTAACCCTTACAGTAGGGTAGTGAGGGAGAGTGCCAAACCCTTACAGCAGGATAGTGAGGGAGAGAGTGCCTAACCCTTACAGTAGGATAGTGAGGGAGTGCCTAACCCTTACAGTAGGATAGTGAGGGAGAGAGAGTGCCTAACCCTTACAGTAGGGTAGTGAGGGAGAGAGTGCCTAACCCTTATAGTAGGACAATGAGGGAGAGAGTGCCTAACTCTTACAGTAGGTGAGGGAGAGAGAGTGCCTAACCCTTACAGTAGGGTAGTGAGGGAGAGTGCCAAACCCTTACAGCAGGATAGTGAGGGAGAGAGTGCCTAACCCTTACAGTAGGATAGTGAGGGAGAGAGTGCCTAACCCTTACAGTAGGATAGTGAGGGAGAGAGTGCCTAACCTTTACAGTAGGACAATGAGGGAGAAAGAGTGCCTAACCCTTACAGTAGGTGAGGGAGAGAGTGCCTAACTCTTACAGTAGGATAATGAGGGAGAGTGCCAAACCTTAGAAGAAGAATAGAAAGAGTGCCTGGTCTAACAGTAGGATAGCGAGGGAGAGAGTGCCTCCTAAACCTTACAGTAGGATAGTGAGGGAGTGCCTAACCCTTACAGTAGGATAGTGAGGGAGAGATTGCCTAACCCTTACAGTAGGATAGTGAGGGGAGTGCCTAACCTTTACAGTAGGACAATGAGGGAGAGAAAGTGCCTAACCCTTACAGTAGGTGAGGGAGAGAGAGTGCCTAACCCTTACAGTAGGATAGTGAGGGAGAGAGTGCCTAACCCTTACAGTAGGTGAGGGAGAGAGAGTGCCTAACCCTTACAGTAGGTGAGGGAGAGAGTGTGCCTAACCCTTACAGTAGGTGAGGGAGAGAGAGTGCCTAACCCTTACAGCAGGATAGTGAGGGAGAGAGTGTGCCTAACCCTTACAGTAGGGTAGTGAGGGAGAGAGTGCCTAACCCTTACAGTAGGGTAGTGAGGGAGTGCCTAACCCTTACAGTAGGGTAGTGAGGGGAGTGCCTAACCCTTACAGTAGGATAGTGAGGGAGAGAGTGCCTAACCCTTACAGCAGGATAGTGAGGGGAGTGCCTAACCCTTACAGTAGGGTAGTGAGGGAGAGAGTGTGCCTAACCCTTACAGTAGGGTAGTGAGGGAGAGAGTGCCTAACCCTTACAGCAGGATAGTGAGGGGAGTGCCTAAACCTTACAGTAGGGTAGTGAGGGAGAGAGTGTGCCTAACCCTTACAGTAGGTGAGGGAGAGAGTGTGCCTAACCCTTACAGTAGGTGAGGGAGAGAGAGTGCCTAACCCTTACAGCAGGATAGTGAGGGGAGTGCCTAACCCTTACAGTAGGGTAGTGAGGGAGAGAGTGTGCCTAACCCTTACAGTAGGTGAGGGAGAGAGTGTGCCTAACCCTTACAGTAGGTGAGGGAGAGAGTGCCTAACCCTTACAGTAGGATAGTGAGGGAGAGAGAGTGCCTAACCCTTACAGTAGGATAGTGAGGGGAGTGCCTAACCCTTACAGTAGGGTAGTGAGGGAGAGAGTGTGCCTAACCCTTACAGTAGGGTAGTGAGGGAGAGAGTGCCTAACCCTTACAGCAGGATAGTGAGGGGAGTGCCTAAACCTTACAGTAGGGTAGTGAGGGAGAGAGTGTGCCTAACCCTTACAGTAGGTGAGGGAGAGAGTGTGCCTAACCCTTACAGTAGGTGAGGGAGAGAGAGTGCCTAACCCTTACAGCAGGATAGTGAGGGGAGTGCCTAACCCTTACAGTAGGGTAGTGAGGGAGAGAGTGTGCCTAACCCTTACAGTAGGTGAGGGAGAGAGTGTGCCTAACCCTTACAGTAGGTGAGGGAGAGAGTGCCTAACCCTTACAGTAGGATAGTGAGGGAGAGAGAGTGCCTAACCCTTACAGTAGGATAGTGAGGGAGAGAGTGCCTAACCCTTACAGTAGGATAGTGAGGGAGAGTGTGCCTAACCCTTACAGTAGGTGAGGGAGAGAGTGCCTAACCCTTACAGTAGGATAGTGAGGGGGAGAGTGCCTCACCCTTACAGTAGGATAGTGAGGGAGAGAGTGCCTAACCCTTACAGTAGGATAGTGAGGGGAGTGCCTAACCCTTACAGTAGGATAGTGAGGGGAGTGCCTAACCTTTACAGTAGGACAATGAGGGAGAGAGAGTGCCTAACCCTTACAGTAGGATAGTGAGGGAGAGAGTGCCTAACCCTTACAGTAGGGTAGTGAGGGAGAGAGTGCCTAACCCTTACAGTAGGATAGTGAGGGGAGTGCCTACAGTACTCCGCAACTCTTCAGTACAACTAACAAATGCATAAAGACAGTGCGTGTTCAACTACCTGGCATTACACGGCCAACTAACTCGAACTAACTGCCATTAAATCCCCAATTACAATAACAAAAGCACTGAATTAAAGTAACCATAACAGCTTCACCAATCACGCTACACATGTGCAATACAATAGCAGCTGTTTCCGACATGACACCAGCAACCTCTCCTCCGACCCCATTCCACACGTACTCACCTTTGTAAAGATGGGTGATTGCATTTGCACTATCGTGAAATGGGGCCCAGGCAGAGAGGCCATTGTGCTGCTGGCAGTCTGAGGTAAGGCCAGCAAAGGGAAGGGGATCACACAGAGGAACAGTGCGTTATGTGTAGAGTATAGACAGAAGAAAGGAAGACGCACACAAAGGGAAGCATGACCACGCAACATGTAAGCAAGTGCCAATACAAACACGACATGCTTTTTGTAAAATTAAAATGAAAACATCCAAACTTCAACAGCTGTAGTATACACTTTTTTTTTTGTAGTGAAACGTTGTTACTAGTACAGTTAATGATGAAACCATATGCCTGCCCGCAAAAGGGCTGTGTGGAAAGACTACATGCACATACACACACACGCGCGCGCACACACACACACACACACACACACACACACACACACACACACACCTCTGAACAAGTGAGCCACAGCTGTTGCCGAATCCTGGAATGCTATCCATAGGCGCTGCGCAACCAGTTCTTTTTCGGATGACAGCTGCTGTTCTAAGTCTCCGTCTGCTTCAGATTCTTGGATTAGCTGCTCTTCCAACGGTGAAAGGAAGTTACTATCTCTGTTATCTCGACTTTCTGCCATGATTGAGCAGCTACAAGGTTGGATACTGAATAAAAAATTAACAGTACTACCACACACATAATAATATTTTCCATTTATAGCACACTTGGCTAACATCAGCTTACATATTAAGGCATGCACAATACGTCCGATGAAGGATGTCCTCGCCAGTCCCTCAGCCGCTATTAAACGTTGACGTTAAAATTTCACACACGCGCACTTCACACAAACACACACGCAAACGCACATACCACAGGCACTGAAAGCACCAAACACTTAGAATCACGTTACTGTTATGGCGATAAAAAACTCGCTACACACACGCGCGCACACACACACACACACACACAACACACATACACACACACAACGTCCTTCCATAAAACGACCGTACCTCTTAACCGCTATAATATATAGTACTCGTTTGGGCCAGACTTGAATATTTTTATATACACATACACGTGATCCTCACGTGCTTAAAATATCACGTGGGAAGTTAAATGTGGTTGATTGAACAAGACTGTGTGTGAAGTATAAGTTATATTTTCCCCGTGATCATTTTAGAAAAGCTACACGTAAGTCTATAGTTACAGCCGCGCGAAACGCACCCAAAGTATAACTCATCCTACTCCTTAGAATGGCTTACAGACAGCCGGGGTCGGACCCTTGGGACCCGCGCATGAACCCCAATAATCCAGACCTTAGTGGCAGGTTTGGAGGCCTGAACATCGGAGCACCTGCTTTCGTTCCAAACGTTAATGCTGTTTCGTTCACACCTCGCTTTAACACGCCACAGCAGTACGGCCAGTTTGGACAAAGTAGGTTGTTTTTATTTGTTATGCTTTCATACGACAAACACGTGGTGTGCACCCTTACAGATACCCATATGTACCACCCTGGTCTCGCAGGTGAGTTCATCCGAAATAGTGCTGTGTGTTGTGCACAAGAGCAATAGTGTACATGGTTAAGTAAACCATTGTGTGATGTGTGTGTGTGTGTGTGTGTGTGTGTATGTGTATGTGTATGTGTGTATGGAAGGTTGAGTGCCAGCAGGATTAACCATGCCTCTCCCCGCCCCACTTGGTAGGCCCCTATGGTATGCAGGGCCAGTACCCCATCATGCAGCAGCAGCAGCAGCAGCAATATCACACACCTTACCAGCAACCCCACCCAGCTCAATTTCAACCGTACCAGCCGATGAAACAGCAGCCATCTGGACCACAACAACAAAATCCGATTCCAGGTCAGCCTTGGGTTAGAGAAATGTTTTGTAATGTTTACAATTTGGTCTATACAAGTTAGTTAATGGTAAGGTGGTGGTGGTGGTGGTATGTGTGTGTATGTGCTGTAATACAAATATTTAATGACAGTATTGTGGCTATCTCAGGCTGTTTAAGATAACCACATTGTTTTGAATCAAACTAATGCATTCGGCTTAGAATATAAGACAAGCTGGCTGTCAAGGGATTGCCGTCAAGGGATTGTCTGAGCTTTTACCTTCAGAATTAATCAAGCAAAATTCATCCTGTCATGCTACACGTAGTAAGGGGTGTGGCTTGGAATGTTGGCAAATGTTCCTGGAGCATTATTGGAGTCTTGCCAAGAATTTTTAAAAATAGAGTTTGTGATAAGGAACAATAAATGTCACAACATACCCAGAATTGATCAGGTGCATGGTTTTAATGACCAGACATCAACACGATTACAATTGGGATTAAATTGGCATGCTAGCTTGCATGTGGAATTGTATCTATTTCTCAATACACAATTTTTCTGATCATCTAAAACATCTGCCCAAGCACCTGTACACCTGTACACCTGTACACCTGTACACCTGTGCACCTGTGCACCTGTACATCTGTACACCTGTACACCTGTACACCTGTGCACCTGTACACCTGTACATCTGTACACCTGTACACCTGTACACCTGTTCACCTGTACACCTATACACCTGTACATCTGTGCACCTGTACACCTGTTCACCTGTGCACCTGTACACCTGTACACCTGTACACCTGTACACCTGTACACTGAAAAATTTAGCACTTGTCCAAGATCAGCAGTTGATCTCTGTAGAAATATAGTGGGGGAATAAAATTCGGTACATGTCTTTTTTTTAGCTAGGTGGTTCCTGCAGACCACACAGAGACCCCAATGCAAAGTATTTTTTTGCAAATGGGGCGACCACTTCTGTACCCAACAAGTAAATGAAGATGGACTGTTTACTTCTGAAGTGTGTTCTCCAGTTAGTCTTTTCCAATATCGAGAGAGAGTTTGGTAGTTAACACCAGCGGCGCTTCTGATGGATGCTTGATTGTGTCTGACAAGTTCAATAGGTCAACGACCCTTAGAATGTCGTTTTTCGAGTACAAACATCTAGAAGTCTTTTGACTATAGCTTCACATGATAGAGGTATTTTTCTAGGACATTGGAACAAATGGACATTTGGTCTGTGGTTTGTGTGCCTGCTTACCACAAGCCATCTTGTGTCAACTATTTCCACTGAGGCCATTATGCATAACTATTTATAGTGGCGATCAATAATTTATATAACTTAAATAGTTTGGTGGAAAGCACATTATTAAGTATGCTTTCAACCTGATTTTAGAAATCGCCTAAATAGTGGAGCCAAAAATTTTACTCGAAAGAAATTTTATATGCACGTTTGGTGAGAGCTGGATTTTTGCCCTTCCACAGGTAAACACTAAACTTTAAGGCCAACATTTCATCTGTACTTGGCGTATAGCTAGTGTCATCCATCACCAAGGTACAACCGTTGTGACAATGTATCCATGTGACTTGTATCGATTTTCCCCTGCTGTGGTAATGGAAATCATTTCCATACGGCCACTGCTACACTAAATAGCAATTAACCACTGTCGGACAAGATCCCAGATCAAGGTATGAAATATTTGGACAAACGGTTGTAATGGTCAAAAATGTCTGATGTTCGACAGCCAAGTGTATCAGTCATCGTATAGTAGTCAGTGATACCCATGGACATAGCTACCTCTTGAATGTGTAATTGCTCCTTTATTTTTGTCTGCTGTGATTAATTATAGTTGCCGCCAAACGTCTTGTTGTGGGTGAGATTTACCACTCTGGTGTTCCATGTTGTTACGTCGCTGAAACAGTTTACCAGTGATTTTCCACCTACCAAGAATTAGCATCACCACACACCTGTAGTATAGTGCATTCAAATTAATCGTGTGTGTGTGTGTGTGTGTGCATGTGGTGTGTTGTGTGTGTGTGCATTATGTATTTCGAAATCCTAAAGAATGTCTTTGTACAAGTGGGTGTGGTCAGACAGCAGTGTTGCATTACTCAACTTGTTCCCTAAAACACTTGGTGGCTGGTTGGAGCAAGTCGTATTAAACTACTCCACTTAAAAATGTGCAGTTGTTGTCAAGTGTTGCAATTAAACATACGGGATTGTTGCAGCGAAAAGGGACCTAACACCATGTTATAAAATAAGGAGCATTGAAGTTGGCCTGTGAAATTAAAGTAATGTGCACATAAGGCCACTGTAACTCCATGATGGACAGACCAATTTCCAGTCCATAAGAAGGAAGTTGTAGAAGACCTAGATGTCTTTAGAATATCAAATAATTTGAAAATGTGCATTACGTCCCTTTTCACTGCACATGGTATTTTGATAAATTGCCCCCATGGGCTGTATTTTTGCAGGGTAACAGTGTAAGCAACAAAGATTCAGGGGGGGGGGGGGGCATAGTAAAAACATCCACTGGGAACATCTCCCCCATATTATAAAACATCCCTTTATTAGTCATTCATTAAGAACTCATGTACACCAACACTCAGGCAAGGCCCAGCACATGGGGGCCTTTATTCCTTTTTGCTGCCTACTGGCAATAATAGGGAGGGGGACAGAGTGCATGAAAGCATTGGAGCATGTTTGCTGGTTATTTCAATTTTTGCTGTTCTTACTTCCTCCAGTTTCAGTTCTGGAGGGGCAGATGGAATCCTCAAACTATCCCACCACAACTGCTGAGCGCACCACACCACTGCAACCCCAGGGGGAAGAGGTGGAGCCTGTTGAGTCGTGGGAGGATTTGGCTGACAGCAGTACGCAGTCACACCCACCGCCCACGGAAGGAGGGGAAGAAGGGAACACAGAGGGAACCACTGCTGTGACCCCAGCAGAGCTTATTGAACATCCCGAAACGAAAGAGGTCACTTCTAAAGGGACTGATGATGCCATTGGTATGGATGACGAGACTGAGGGAGACGTTACTGTGGCCGCCATTAAAGAGCCCATTGACCAATCTAGTTTGGAAAAGAAGCCATCCCCACCTACTGATAGGATTTCTAAGGCAGCTGCCAAGGCCGCACCCCCTGTCAAATCAAAGGACGATAAAGAAAATCTGAACATTGTGTTCATAGGCCATGTTGGTAAGGTGTGTGTGTGTGTGTGTGTGTGTGTGTGTGTGTGTGTGTGTGTGTGTGTATAAGCAGGGTTTGATTTCAGTCGCTTTCATTTTCAGGTCATCTCTGCAAGAAAAGGAGAATTTGAAACTGGTTTTGAAAAGAGAGGTCAGACAAGGTATGTCCCTACAGAGAGGAGTGTTAGGGAGCTTAGTTTGAACACTTACGTTAGTTATCTTTTTTCTTAAAAAATAGTAGATGCATTCAAGTGATGCATCAATGTATTGGGAGGGACGGGGACCATACCCTAAACCCATACCCTAATAGACTAACATTGTGCATGGCACCCTAATGATGGCGGCATCACATTGTGCATGGGACTACACACATACACACACACACACATGCACACATACACACACACACACACACACACACACACACACATACACACACATGTGGGGACTGATCATTGAACAGTGTTGACTTAGGGGCTTCCATTCATCTTATCACTTTGTGTGTGACGCACTGGTCCAGTCATAATTTACCCTGGGCAGGATATTGTTGGCTGTATCAGTGGACAAAATGTAATAGTCCAGTACTTAGTAGCGCAGCACACTTGACACAAATATTGCCAGCTTACTGATATGGAGGGTTGTTCTATAGTTTTTGTGATGGGTTATGAATGAACTTCTCCATGGTTACAGGGAACATGCGATGTTGGCAAAAACAGTTGGTGTGAAGCATCTGGTGATCTTAGTAAACAAGATGGATGACCCCACGGTTGGCTGGTCAGAAGAAAGGTATGTAGATATATGTATACATTACATTGCCTGTACACACATGTACACATTGCCCTGTGCACACATGTACACATTGTCCTGTACACACATGTACACATTGCCCTGTGCACACATGTACACATTGTCCTGGGCACACATGTACACATTGCCCTGTACACACATGTACACATTGCCCTGTGCACACATGTACACATTGCCCTGTGTACACATGTACACATTGTCCTAGGCACACATGTACACATTGCCCTGTGCACACATGTACACATTGTCCTGTGCACACATGTACACATTGCCCTGTGCACACATGTACACATTGCCCTGGGCACACATGTACACATTGCCCTGTACACACATGTACACATTGCCCTGGGCACACATGTACACATTGCCCTGTGCACACATGTACACATTGTCCTAGGCACACATACACATTGCCCTGTGCACACATGTACACATTGTCCTGTACACACATGTACACATTGTCCTGTGCACACATGTACACATTGCCCTGTGCACACATAAAATTACTCTCTTGCCAACCCATTCAAGATTTGAAGAGTGTAAGACTAAACTGGTACCCTTTCTCAAAAAAGTTGGCTTCAATCCAAAGACAGGTAGGTTAGCATTGCGATTTAACTAGGCTACTAATCCAACTGTTTGTTTGGTGTTTTGTAGACATATTTTTCATTCCTGTTTCTGGGCTTCTGGGTACAAATTTGAAGGACCAAGGGCCTGATATGTGTCCTTGGTACAGGTATGTACTTATTTTGAATGTCTGCACACATGCCATTTCATTACTGTTTGTACCCCATAGTGTCACATTGCTGTTACATTACTGTTATCCACATTAGTTGCATTACTGTTTTCCACATTGCTTTTACATTACTGTTGTCCACATTAGTTACATTACTGTTGTCCACATTGCTTTTACATTACTGTTGTCCACATTAGTTACATTACTGTTGTCCACATTAAGTACATTACTGTTGTCCACATTGCTTACATTACTGTTGTCCACATTAGTTACATTACTGTTGTCCACATTGCTTACATTACTGTTGTCCACATTAGTTACATTACTGTTGTCCACATTGCTTTTACATTACTGTTGTCCACATTAGTTACGTTATTGTTGTCCACATTAGTTACATTACTGTTGTCCACATTAGTTACGTTATTGTTGTCCACATTAGTTACATTACTATTATCCACATTGCTGTTACATTATTGTTGTCTACATTGCTGTTACATTACTGTTGTCCACATAGCTGTTACATTACTGTTGTCTACATTGCTGTTACATTGCTATTCTCTTGTCTCCTTGGCCCCATTCCTCTCTAGTGGTCCTGCCTTTATCCCCTATCTTGATAGTCTGCCAGCAATGAGTCGTGAAGAGACTGGACCCTTCAGAATGCCCATTGTTGATAAGTACAAGGTGAGATGGAGCAGGTGTTGGATAACGTTGATATGCTGGTTGGTGTTCAAACTTGATTTTTGTGGTTCGCTACATGTTGGGTGGCCACAAAATTCAACATGATTCTGCGGTACATGTTTAGCTCTTGAACTTTGAACATGAGTATTCTTTGATTTCGTGGTTGGTTGGAAGTATTGGTATGGCTAGCTAGAGTGGAGAGATGGCTAGACTAGGGGCAGACATGGCTAGACTGGAGGTAGACACGGCTAGACTAGGGGCAGACATGGCTAGACTGGGGCAGACACGGCTAGGCTTTCTAGGGCAGACATGGTTAGGCTGGGGGTAGACATGGCTTGACTATGGCAGACACAGACATGGCTAGACTAGGGTAGGGGCAGACTTAACATGAATTCCTTTCTTTGATGGGGCACGGCAGCGTCAGTTGTTATTTGGCAAAGTGGGATGGGGAGGAGGTATACTATGGAGCCCAATGTCTCAGGCTCACCTGACTGTCCCATCTCCCGCAGGACATGGGCACTATCGTGTTGGGGAAACTTGAGTCAGGAGCTGTTGGGAAAGGAACTCAGCTGTTAGTCATGCCGAACAAGGTACTTTATGGTGTGTGTGTGTGTGTGTGTGTGTGTGTGTGTGTGTGTGTGTGTGTGTGTGTGTGTGTGTGTGTGTGTGAGTGATCAGGTACCCAGAAAGTGCATACATGTATTGTAAAGTGTGCCCTGCAATGAATGATGTGACCTTTTTGAAAAAGTTTCATATTAGAACATGACTAAGGGTTTACACAGCAGTTTAACACTTTCTAATCTGCAGCATCACTAAAGCATTGACATTGACTCTTCAACCCCAGAATTGAATCCCAGGGTTAGGGTTTTAAGGTGTAATTTGATGAACTCTTTGCTGGTCCTTTCATCATGGGTGTCACACAGAGTGGAGGTTAAGAATTTGGATGGCTTTGTAAGCAAGCCACCATGCTTTTGTATTCTAAAGTGCAGGCAGGGATTGTTGTGTAACCTAACACCTCCTAAATTGCCACTATCAGGACAAGCTGAAGATGGACATTGGTATGTAGGGGCGATTATAAATTCAGTGCCTTATGACTGTGTGATCGATAGTCCAATTCTCAGTAAGAGTCATTTTGTAGAGAACAAATGCTTCAGACTTCCTGATTATAAAATTAAAGGAAAGAGATGCATGTTGTTCCATTACATGGCAACGTTTGTGCAATGTAAGTGCCAACCACTCCCGGTAGTAACCACACCCCCACTGGGCACTGGGCACCTTTTTGCCTTACCCATTTGACATACACAGTTATAAAGGACACACAGGTGTTAAGGACCTCCCATACACAGATATTAAGACACCCCCCCCCCCCCCCATACACAGTTATTAAGGACCCCCACCACTGCCCACATACACAGTTATTAAGGGGATTGACTGATTTTGATGTCATACATGTATGTCAGATGCATTATTGTTGGATACCTCATTGTGCAAGAGGCATTGATTGGACATGAGGGCAAATAGGTGCAGCTATTGGGATCAGCTGACTCCACTCGTCTATACTACAGTGCCCCTCCCCCTCCTCTCTCCCTACATTTGTGTACCTAACACCATCATAATCTTACTACCACTACCACTACTGTAAGCTGTGTAGTGTGATATGTATGACAAGAACGTGTGTGTGTGTATGTGTGTGTGTATGTGTGTGTGTGTGTATGTGTGTGTGTGTGTGTGTGTGTGTGTGTGTGTCAAACAGCTTTATTTGTAGTCCTCCCCCATCCCCTGGGTACACCTTGTGAGGTCTACTGTACCTACCCTCATCTGGGCACACCTATGAGGGTCTAGTGTACCTACTCATCTGGGCACACCTATGAGGGTCTAGTGTACCCCCTCATCTGGGCACACCTATGGGAACCTGGAGTATCTTCAAAAACAAGTCTCCAGCTGTCTTGACTGCTAGTATTCTGCCATATCATGTTATCACAAACCATTGTGTTGCCCTTCTGTATTCATATGATGGGAAGCCTTATTCACTGAGTGGTGTATATCCCAATATGTTACCTGATATGTGGGCATTCTGTGGCATTCTGATGTCTTCTTGATGCACAAGGTGTTGTGTTTGATATGCAGCAACGAGTGTGAATGTCAATCTCAGTGGGACTGATCTAATGTGTTATTGATACACACACATTCACACACACACACACATTTAAAGGTGCAAGTTGAAGTGTTGTCTGTGATGAGGGGAGAGGATGAGACATCTGCTGCATTTGCTGGAGATAACATCAAATTGAAACTGAAAGGGATAGAAGAAGAGGTAAGATAAAGAGATATTCTAAGTAGGAGTAGACATACACTGTTGAATGAATTGGGACAGTTGAAAATGGACCTGCTATTTCAAAACATAATACTTACACTAGAATCGTTAAATGGTTATCACACTCGATTTTCTTTATATCACACCATTTCTCCAGTAGAATGTATGCATGTATGTATTGGGATCTTATACTGCTGTACCAAGCTTGCTCTGATACCCCATGGGGTTCAAGTCCTTAAATTTTGGTAGGACCATTCCAATCACATCATATTCAGTATTAACATAGAGGTCACTTTGCTGTTGGTTCGTACGGATAGTTAAACAATTTTGATGCCTTCACCACCTTGGATTACTCTTACTCATCATGGTAGACATGCTCTTCAGTGGGCCCCTCACCACCTTCTAAGCCAATTTGTCTCTGTACCCTTGCCAGTTTGATTTGCTAACCCCTTGGAAGTGCAGCTAATTCCTAGGGGTGCCTTAGGAAAATGGCCGTTGTCTCACACTTGAATCCCTTCAAATTCCCCCCCCCCCCCCCTCCCCCCTCCTTCCCAGGACATGTATGGTACATGCTATGTGTAGTTAGTCAGATGGCAAAATTCTTTTGTCTCACTTGGCTACTAATGTTAGGATAGTGTCACAGAGGAGAGTAAACAGTACCTTATTGGATAGCAGGGTGACGGGCTGTAACAACATACGTTGGTCCACTGTACTATGAGTACTATGAGCATCAGTTATGCATGAACTGGTAGGAAGAAGGCGTGGTACATGGGGGTGGGGTTTGGTGAAAGTTTAGAGGTGGCAGTTTTTTAAGCACTTTGTGGGGCTTTGTTTTCTATCTTGCAGGATATATCTTCTGGCTTTGTCCTTTGCGATCCTCTTACTCCATGTCATGTTGGCACCTTGTTTCAAGCACAAGTGAGTTGGCCTATGTAGAGGAGCTGGGAAGTTGCATACCAGTGCCACTGGTAGTTGTGTGTGTGTTTTGGAAACATTACCATTGCAACTTCTGACAGTTTGCACTACAAGTAGTTGCTGCAAAGTACAGTTAGATGGTTGCCAGGCAACACAGACATTGAATGGAATGTGACATGAGGGGGCGGCACTGTGACCTCTGTGTGTGTGTGTTTCCTCTGCAGATCATGATCATGGAGGTCAAGTCCATCATATGTGCAGGATATAGTGCTGTACTTCACATACATTCAGCTGTTGAAGAGGTCCATATTAAGGTATGTGTGAGTGTGGTCTGTGTGACTTCCTGGAGCCAAAATGTGAAACGCCTTTGTGCGCTGACTCCAGTGGTCTTCTGTAGGTAGTATGTTACTTAGTACATTGGCAGCCATTTCCTGTTTACATGTGTGTCGGCTGTCTGCTCCCTCCCAATGCAGCAACTGCTTTCCATCATAGACAAGAAAACAGGCAAGCCTGGAACACAAAAACCAAGGTACACACATACACACACACACACACACACACACACACACACACACACACACACAAATGCCATATGAGAATCTCCTTTACAGCTCATGTATAAGAGCTATTAATAGCACATTTTGTTGATGTGCACGCTATTATTAGTGACATGCTTCTTCTACCTGTATGGATTGTTTAGGTTTGTAAAACAAGACCAGGTGGCCATAGCAGAGTTACAGACTGATGGACCCATCTGTTTGGAGACATTCAAGGAGTTTCCACCAATGGCACGTTTTACCCTAAGAGATGAGGGTAGGTGACAGTGTGTGTGTGTGCATCTATGTGGCCTGTTACTATTCTTTATTCTGGCGCCCCCCAGGAAAAACGATTGCCATTGGGAAGATTCTCAAGTTGATAGAATAATGATCTCACACAGAACTCAGTTATCTGCTTTAACAATTGTCAAAATGGGAGTGCACAGGAAATGAATTGAATTTGTGCGTCTTATGCTGATGTGTACTGGGCCGTCTGATCTTTAGTCCGCATACTTAAGTTACTTGTAGTTACTTATTCGGTGGGCACAGTTTATTTGCTGATATGGCAATTAGCCAAATGGGATAAGTGGACATCTGGATGATGCAAGCCTCTCACAATGATGCATCATTTGGAACATAGTTTGTGAAATTATTTAATGTATCGTGTGTGCGTAATAAGTAATTTTTTTAAACAATGACACGTCCACCCTGGTCATTCATCCAAACATAGATAGTTTAGAGATGGATTGGAAGCGCATCACGTGAGCCATTAAGACTATCTATGATCCAAACCATTCTCTTAAGTCCAAACATGGCAATATTCCCTCGAGCCCTCCAAAACACTTATTAATGTTATTACACCACGGCATGTGATCACCTAAAAGAGAACCTTGGAATTTCTTCCGCGAAATACATATCTAGTCAAAACATAGATGGTCAAAATGATACCGCCACGGGCGTACTGAATAGTAGTGATGGGACAGAGAGCCGTGGAGAACATCCTCCCAAGACTACTCGCTTACGTTCGGAGTACCCAAACACTCCCACTCCCTCCGCGCGGCCATTTCTACGCCTTGGTTGGCGTTTCTCGGCCGGCGGAGTTAGGAGGAATCGTTTGGGTGCCTCCAGAGGGTCCTGTACCTGCCACTTAGCACCGAACCCGGTGACGGCGTGGCCGCTTAATGGCACAGGTCTCTGGAAGCGAATCAATGTTTAACAGGACATACATCCTGCCAGACACCGAAGTAAGCGAAGTAAGCTAGGGTTAAATTTTCCCAGGGCGCCAGTCCCACCACTTCCACAAGTACTCCATCGAAACGAAGCACTCGGGAGCTCACTGGACGCTAATCCAACTCGCTAATTGATGTGACTGAGAATAGCTTTTCTGGTGTGTTCTTTTATAAGGGCAAGAAACCGGCTTCCGTCATGATGAGCCAATGAGAATGATCTCGTTCCCAACACCTTTGTGGTGAATGAAATTTAAGACCCGGAAGTGACCCGAGTATTTAGGGGCCATTATTTTGGAATCTCCATTTTAGGAAGTACCTGTCAATCCTCCCCCCTGTACGAATGGTAAAGCTGATCATCAAGGGAACCTGTTCTAGAATGAGTGTTTCAAAATCCAATCAAACTAGAGTATCCGATTGTAGCGGATCGATTATCTAATAGAATCTCCCTACACGTCCAGACATGATTTCGGCCTGCGTATACGGCACACCGCATTTAGCCGCGTGGCCATACCACGTTATGATAGCTGCTAAACAGTGCATGTATTAATCCTACCTACATCTCGAAGTCTTTATTGGTTGGTTCTATATATAGCTGTTGTCCTGGACGCTTATACTGATATATAGCTACATTTATTTACACCTTGCCATCATGTATTTGCATGCAGGCTGGCGCGAGAAGCATTGTCGTGTATTATACGTATACACGCGTGCGTAAATCAAGCGGTCTATCTGACAAACCACTGGCGTAATATTATATTAACATCGGTGCAACAGAGATTGAGCCCAAAAATATAGTATTTTTAGCAATGAATTCAGGTTGCAACAACACATGACCAACAACTGCATCAGATTCACATGCAAGACAGGACAAACAAACAATACAATGTCGAAGCATACATGTTACTGTGCACTAATAACTATTCAACACGGCACATTCCTCAGTCAGAATTGAAGGTTGCATTGATGTGAAGGCGAACTGCATTAGAAGGCCCGCTTCTTTCTTACTTAGACATCGTGAAGGCAAACTGTATTGGAAGGCCGCTTGTCAAGTTCCTTAGGCATCATGAAGGCAAACTGCATCAGAGGGCCCGCTGCTTGCTTCATCGTAGTGCCTCAATGAGCAGATATCTGATTTTTTTTTTCCAAGTGCTATGAGACTATTGTATCCTCCTCATATGCCCTGCATGTGAGATGTCTGTTGCCATAAATTTATATGTCGGTGCATCGGTTGCACATATACATATGTTTCATTGAAGTATAATCTACATCACCGCTCGCTTGCAAGCGTAGCGGTGACGTAATCCACCCGAGCGGATATTGCCATTGTACACTTAGAATAGCGCGTACAAAGTACGTATACATGTAAAGCCAATTTGTATACCCAGCTCTCGCGTAGCGGTGATGTAATCCCATTTGCAGCTGATACTTAAATGCGCCTAACATTGTTACGTGAGACCTTGGGGCATTGGGAGGGATTTGATCTTTATTAAAGCAAACCGCCCCCGTCAAATGTCTTCACTATGTGGATTGATTAAAAGGTCAAATGCAAACGCACTATGTGCATGTGGCCCAGTAATGATATTCACGCGTCGAATCCCAGGGGGAACGTAACAATGATACGTGCGGTGATGTTGCATGGGGCCGAGACTAGGTGGTAGCCGACGCAAGCCTTGAGATATTTTTACCCAAACCTACTCGCATACATCGGAGTACCCAAACACTCCCACTCCTTCCGCGCGGCCATTTCTACGCCTTGGGTGGCGTTTCTCTGCCGGCGGAATTAGGAGGAATCGTTTGGGTGCCTCCAGAGGGTCCTGTACCTGCCACTTAGCACCGAACCCGGTGACGGCGTGGCCGCTTAATGGCACAGGTCTCTGGAAGCGAATCAATGTTTAACAGGACATACATCCTGCCAGACACCGAAGTAAGCGAAGTAAGCTAGGGTTAGAATTTCCCAGGACCGCAGTCCCACCACTTCCCGAAGTACTCCATCGGAACGAAGTACTCAGTCAGCTGCTCGCTGGTGGTCCAACTTGCCAGGTGTGACTGAACTAAGCTGTTCTCGGCTGAGTATTTATAGTAATAATTACGTCCATCTATGCAATGAACTACCAAAAATAACCTATTGCGTCATTTGGGGCGTATTGCTCATAACTATACTTGATTTCATAGGTCTAGCTACACAATCAAGAAGACTAAAGCTCCCTTGCCAGGAGGCCCTGAGAGCCACGAAGAGTTCCCCTCCACTCAATTGTTAAATGATGTGTTCAATTAAAAACTCACAAGTGAATTAGCAGTGGAAGTAAGAAACTCAGTGGCCTAAAAAATAATTGTTAATTGCTTTGGACAACAAACATTCCCCCCTAGTCTGGTGATCAAACTGCAAGGGCAGTGGTGGTACCATGGCATGTAGGGGTCAAGGCAGTGGTGGTACCATGGCATGCAGGGGTCAGGGCAGTGGTGGTACCATGGCATGTAGGGGTCAAGGCAGTGGTGGTACCATGGCATGCAGGGGTCAAGGCAGTGGTGGTACCATGGCATGTAGGGGTCAGGGCAGTGGTGGTACCATGGCATGTAGGGGTCAAGGCAGTGGTGGTACCATGGCATGCAGAGGTCAAGGCAGTGGTGGTACCATGGCATGGAGGGGTCAGGGCAGTGGGGGTACCATGGCATGTAGGGGTCAAGGCAGTGGTGGTACTATTCCGTTGGCTTGCTTTTGCAGGGGTTCGAGCAGTGACCCTCTTCTGTCTTAGAGGATCCCGCACCATGCTGTAAGGACGTCAGGCTGTAAGGACATCATGCTGTAAGGTAACATC
>OY811981.1:6986306-7001715 GCA_963681505.1 Eunapius fragilis | reverse complement strand
TGTCTATTTGTCTTTAGACTTGCTGTGTACTTGTATTTAGAAGTAGCCTTGCTGTGTACTTGTATTTAGAGTAGCCTTGCTGTGTACTTGTATTTAGAAGTAGCCTTGCTGTGTACTTGTATTTAGAAGTAGCCTTGCTGTGTACTTGTATTTAGAAGTAGCCTTGCTGTGTACTTGTATTTAGAAGTAGCCTTGCTGTGTACTTGTATTTAGAAGTAGTCTTGCTGTGTACTTGTATTTAGAAGTAGTCTTGCTGTGTACTTGTATTAGAAGTAGCCTTGCTGTGTACTTGTATTTAGAAGTAGCCTTGCTGTGTACTTGTATTTAGAAGTAGCCTTGCTGTGTACTTTGTATTTAGAAGTAGCCTTGCTGTGTACTTGTATTTAGAAGTAGCCTTGCTGTGTACTTGTATTTAGAAGTAGCCTTGCTGTGTACTTGTATTTCAGCACGGGTACTGTTTTTTGTCCGCTCTAGGAAGCCAAGAAGGGGGTTATTTTTCTGAGTTTCCCTCCCGTGCTCCACTTGCAGCTGATGAGGTTTCAGTATGACCCTTTGACTGAGGCCAATGTTAAGATCAATGACAGGTAGGAGAGATATGCTGACATGTTTATTTTTGTGTGGGTTTATGTCCAGCCAGCACTGCTGGGATTTGGCTATGAATATGTAATATATAATGAATGATCTATGTTGCTAAGCAACATTGGGTGACATCGCCTTAATAACATAACATTCCACTGCCTATCTCTCTGTCTTTGGAAAAAAAAAATTGAGCTATCCTCTGTACAAAGCATTGGTAGAAAACATTGATGAACATATGTACTGAAGGAAACATACAACAGACCACTTCGTACATTTCAGCAGACATGGCATTCTTTTCTAACCTGGCTTACCACAGGTATGAGTTTCCAGAGACATTGCAGTTGGACCAGTTCTTGCAGAAGCCTGAATCAACTCCTGCTAACTACATCCTACATGCTGTTCTGGTGCACAGTGGGGACAACTACGGAGGTCATTATGTGGCCTACCTCAATCCCAGGGGTGATGGCAAGGTTGGTGTATCATCCATTTTTTGCACCATTTAAAGACTTATTATGCTGTATTGCAGCAATGGTTAAAGTTCGATGATGATGTCGTATCTACAGTAAGTTTTTTATACATGTATTATTCAAAATAGCACGCACATGCAGTTATTTGTAATATGCAATATACATTGCTGTGGGCCTTACTTGTGATGGGTGTATTACAACCCATGAATTTAAAAAGCTTAGTGAAATATGTAATTTATGTGTGTGTGTGTGTGTGTGTGTGTGTGTGTGTGTGTGTGCGTGTGCGCGCGCTTCTTAGTGTTCAAGAAAAGATGCAATAGAAAGCAACTATGGTGGCGATGATGTAAGTGTGGTTTTAAGTCACATTTTTTCAGCATTATGTTGTCTGAGTTCAGGACACTGTGAGTATCAGGAGCTGCACCAATGCATACATGTTGGTCTACATCAGAGAAAGTTGCCTTTGTAAGTCCATTGCAACCATAGTAAAAAAAAAAAAGTTATACCATGCTCCCACACCTCTAGCCGATGTCTTACAAGAGGTGAAGGAAAGTGACATACCTCAAAATCTTGTCAGGAGATTTGATGAAGAGAAGTAAGTTGGCATTGGGGATAAAAAGGGACGTGCATGTTAAGTAAAAGGACATTGGTAGGTATGTTATGTGGACGTGGCTGTGCTTACATTCCTCTTCTGTAGGCAGTCAGAGATGCTGAGGCGTAAGGAGCGCAATGAGGCACACCTGTACTTTATGGTTGAAGTGTATCTCGAAGAGGACTTCCATGTTCATCAAGGTTCAGACTTGTTGGATTTTGATGAAGTCAAGCCAAGGTTGTTATTTTGTCATGAGGTTTATACATTTTAATAAAGTACTGCACTTTAAAGCTGACCACTCAGCCTTTAGTTGTCAGGCAATGGTAGTCAAATGATAGGCATAGTATGTATTGTACAGGTACTACTGAAGCACATCAATCCAACCACATGGGCATATGTACTGTGTCTAGATGGGATTATTAATTGGATACATGTAACCTTATGTTTGCTACTGTCTTTTATTACAGGGCTTTTAAGGTGCTAAAAACTAGTACCCTAAGGAACTTCTACACTCTTTTGAGTGCTGCCTTGGTAAGATTGGTGTCCAGCCCTGCCCCCCAATTAAAAATTGTACCTCTCTTGTTCTAGGGATTCCCAAAAGACTGTATTCGGGTATGGCCTTTTGAAAAGCGTACCAACTCCACCATCAGGCCTTGCAACCTACCTGATGACCTCAACAAAACTGTAAGCTGGTGTGATGTGGTTTGCATGGGCTGCTCAATGCTATTGCCTGGTACAGATGTTCCAGATTGCTGAACTGAAGCAGCCATGGAAGATATATGTGGAGACTATGCCTCTAGGTAAGGCAGGGACTAGTGATATCACTAAGGCTATTACTGGGGTATGATATTCATAGAGCCGTCATTCAAATTGTCCTTCTAGTTTTGACACACTGCATAAAGTACTAAATAACTGCCTTTATAAAGTAACCACACCCACCAATATATAATCTTCTTTAATAACGCAACCATCTAACAGGCTTGTTAGAGATGAGGTGGTGTTCCCACGTATATGTCTTGTAATATTTTCTTGCAGGTGGAGATCAGAATGTATTTCAGGCCTATGACTTCACAAGTATGTTTATATATGTGTGTGTGTGCATATGTGTGGGCATGGCGGAATATGTATGGCTTGATCTCCTCAGCAACTGTGCTGCTGTTCTTCAAGTTCTATGATGCAGTTAGGAAAGTTTTAACTTACGTTGGCCACTCTATAGAGAGCTTGAACAAAAAGTTTGGTAATTCGCTAGTTGCTAGATATAAGCGTTGTAGTAAACACTTTGCCTGTCATATCCAACAGAGGACCTGTTTCCAATGTTGCAGGAGATGGCATGTCTTCCACCCAGCACTCCTCTCAGACTGTTTGAGGTGTGTTTGCCTTGTGGTTCTCATCACTTTAAAAACCTCCCTCCTGTTAGGAGGTGAAGCCAAACATGGTGGATGAGATCAGACCAGAGTTGACCATTAGCCAGGTAAGCAAGCTTAACAGTTCATGAGGATTTGTTTAACTTGTACTGTTGTACTTTTTACAAAAAAAAGTTGGATGATGTCAGAGATGGTGACATAATTTGCTTTCAAAGGTGGGTGTGATGTGAAAACTTTTTATTCAAAGGTAATATACTACCACTGCTCCTCCCAAACAGGGCCGATCTACCACTAGAACTACCTACAGTTACTGACTACTTCAAGTATGTTCTTGACCACACGTGTAGCAGGCTTCATTGTTGCATGTCATTGCAGGGACATTTACTATCGTATTGATGTAACGTTCTATGACAAGATGGTACCGGGAGACCAAGGTATGACCATCACACTGAACCAGAAGATGACATACAAGCAGGTAAGTTGGCAATACCTACTTGCCAGTAACTATTACTGCACATTACCTCTAGATGGCACAAGCTGTGGCCCATCATTTGAACACAGACCCTCGTCTGCTGCAGTTCTTTAGACCTCAACTGTAAGAGGTGTCAAGCAGGGAGGGAGGGGGGGGGGGGGATAAGGTAAAGGGGTGCGTTGAACAGGGAAAGGAGTGTTTTGAGCAGGGAAAGGGGTAAAGGAGTGAGGGAAAGGGGTGTGTTGAGCAGGGAAAAGGAAAAGGGGTGTTTTGAGCAGGGAAAAGGGTGTGTTGCAGAGAAAAGGGGTAAAGGGGTGTGTGTTGAGCAGGGAAAAGAGGTAGAGGGGTGTGTTGAGCAGGGAGAGGTATTATCGGTCAGATTTTGATCTCATGGTTCAACATTCCTTTCCCTATGTGCTGCAAGGAGTCACCGTCATATTTCAGACCAGCCAATCAGATGTGGGAATGAAGGTGTGCTCAGAGAGTTCATTGGACTGCGACATCGGCTGGATGGACCTCCAATGCTTTTCTACCAGAGGGTAGGTGGAGGGGGGGGGGCATGTTTGGACACATTCTAGGGCGTCCACAGGAAGACAAAACACACTGTTCAGTGTGGCCTTCTTTCAGCTGACTATACCCATTGATGAGTTTGAGAACAAGAAGTGGTTCAGATGTGTGTATGTGAGCCTCAAGTTAAAGGAGGAGGTGAATCGTTGTGGCTTGCATTTGTACAACCTGTCAATTCAAATTATCCCATGCTAGAAAGAGTTTACTGTGTATGTGGACAAGAACGGGCTTGTTCAGGACTTGCTGGTTGAAGCAGCCAAGGAGGTATGTAACCAGAGCCTCTTAGCATGCATTATGTCACCCACTTTCTCTTCTTTAGATCACCCTTAGTGAGAACAGTACCAACAGACTGAGGTACTTACATTTGATTGTGTGTGTGTATGTGCATGTGCGAGCGAGAGAGAGAGAGAGAGAGAGAGAGAGAGAGAGAGAGAGAGAGAGAGAGAGAGAGAGAGAGAGAGAGAGAGAGAGAGAGAGAGAGAGAGAGAGAGAGAGAGAGAGAGAGAGAGAGAGAGAGAGAGAGAGAGAGAGAGAGAGAGAGAGAGAGAGAGAGAGAGAGAGAGAGAGAGAGAGAGAGAGAGAGATGATATTTTGACGTACTTCCTTCACATATTGTAGGCTGCTGGAGGTGATGACCAATAGGATCACAGACATTCTGCCCTATGACCGCCCAGTCAGTGACCTGTTTGCGCAGAAGATGTACAGAGTTGAGGTATAGTACTCCACAATGGTGGCTGCACAATTACATATATGTAACCAGGAGATACGCAGTGATGAGGTGGAGCTGGCAGATAATGAGGCTCTGATACCAGTAGCACACTTCCAGAAGGTAATCCTAATCCCTGGAGGCATCTTCTTTTGACATTAACAATGTTACTGTATTCAGGCTGCACACAATGTCTTTGGCGTTCCATTTCTGTTTAAGTTGGCCGATGTAAGTACAGTGTTTGGTTCCATGCTGGTACTGTTAGCTGACCGATGTCTCATAGGGAGAGAGATTGTCAAAGGTCAAAGTTAAGATCCAGGCAATGCTTGATATTCCTGACAAAGAATTCGATAAGGTAAGCAATTTAGTGTGGATCACTTGTGATTAAAGAGGTTCTTATGCAGTGGAAGTTTGCTATCGTGCAGACAATTCAGCCGTTCCAATATCTCTCAGAAGGTGTGTGTGGTGACCATGAATTAATCATGTTATCATTTTGCTTCTACATTCAGAAAATGATGACCCGTTGCATCTTGCTCACTTTCTCATCAATCCCAGCAGAGGTAACAACTTTATTACCGTATACCTATTGCTTTAATGATGTGCTCTTCCAGGAATTAACTTCCCAAGGTTGGGCATGCCCTGGCTTGGATTGGATCACATCAACAAGAATCCCAAGCGCACCCGGTACATGCTTGAAAAAGCAATCAAAATCCATAACTGAACTTGCATACCCGTTACTTCACACGTCATTGCACTCGTTCTTGTACATGTGTACATATGTATTGTTCCGCTGTGGAGTTATTTTAATAATTTGTTCGGTTCGTGTAATTAGGTCGTTAATCACGCATAATTAGAATCGGTGTTAATTGTGTTTGTAGCAATAATAATGTGGGCGGAGGCTTTTTTCAAATTGTGACTGTCATAATCTTTGTTGGTTAGAATTTAGACCTGGAATTTAGACCTGAAACGAATCGATAAAAACTAAGGTTATGTCTAGTTCTGCAAGCCAGCCGTTTCACCAAGCAGCTAAAGACGGTAACGTTCAACTGCTGAGGCGAGCTTCGAAAAAGGAATTGAACAAACCGGACGACACTGGATGGACACCCGTGCATTGGGCCGCATGGAACGGGAATGCAGAATCGTTGAAAACTGTCATTGATAAAGGGTAAGCGTTCAAAGTATCTGTCAGCCCCGCCCATGGGAGGAAGCCATATTTTGTGGGTGTGGTTAAGTTTCAGTTGTGAACTTTTTCTTTTTTCGGTGCAGAGCCGATGTTAACTCCTGTGACAACAAGGGCAACACTGCTCTCCACGTAGCAGCGCAGTACGGTAACATGGGAACCCTCGAATATCTAATAGAGTGTGGCAGCAACATATGGGCCTTAGATGACCAAGGCAGGACCCCGGCGACCGTGGCACGTAACTACAACAGACTGGACGCAGCTCAGTACTTGGACACACAGGCTTCATACTGGGAGCTCCAGAACGTCGAAAATGCGCGCAAGTTGAAAATGAAAGCGATGGACCAGCTCAAGAAAAGGGCCAGCGCGAAGAGGCCCTCCACGAAACCATACAGCTATGGCACAGTCCCCTCGATCAGGGACAACAGGGCCGAAACCAACGGGTCCATTAAAAGAAAGGTTTCTACGGAAGAAGCTCTTAGGGCGAACTTTGAGCTGAGACCTCCTGAACTGACGGCCGGCGAAGCAGCTCGCAGCAGTCAGATCGAGGAAGAAGAAGAAAGGGATAGCTTTCCACAGCTAGCCCCCATACCCAAGACTCAAACGGCCATATTGCTTAATACGCTGCACGCCATTCCTCCATCGACCCCTCCTCCAGAAGACACAGGAAGCCAAATTGTTGCGGGCGATGTAGAGCCGATGGGAGAGTTTGTGTTGACCAATCAAATTACACAGAATGACTCCACTCTGGCTACGTTCCTACACTCATTGGATCTTCTGGACTGTATTGAACTATTACATCGAGAAAAGATAGATTTAGAAAGTTTGTCACTTTGCGAGGAAAAGGACTTGATTAGCATTGGGATGCCTCTTGGCCACCGAAAAAAGATTCTCTACGCATTTCAGAGAAGAAAAGAGGTGATGGCTAATCCTGGAAATATGGTCGATACCGACTTGTAGCTTCTAAATTTAACTGATCAGTTTATCTGGCGGCTTCACTAAACAACAAAGCCGCATACTTTCAAAGACATTTTTTGTGTACTTCCTGATAAAGATATGCCATTCATATGCACCTTGTCTTAACTGCGCCTTTGCTTTACCACGTTCCTGACGGTGGTTCCATTGTTTGCGAAGTGGTCTAATTTTAAGTTGCAAATGCACGATTTTTCAAAGTAAAACAGCATGCAATCAATGACTGAACAACCACGCGTTGGAGTATAATTATTATTAATAATTACCACATAACATGACGAAGTGTACATAACATAAACAGAACAATACATATGAAATTTGATTTACCAGAATAATGAAAATAAATACTATTTATTCTAGTACAGGAAAGTGCAATGCACTCCTCCATTTAATGAAATTACTTGATCATGCATGTATTACATAATGTAATACGAAGTGTTACACTGAAGTCAGTGTAAGAAGTGTATGAAAGGTTACAAGATGGGCCATTTCCATGCACACATTTTGTACAACCATACCAATTTAAATCAACTTGTGTTTTGGATGATTACAACATTGATATGAGTTCATTAATAAAAATGCACACTTAGCGAAGCACGAACAGTTTATATGTTGAGTAATAAATGGAGATTGACACTCGAGACACACTGCTGGAAATGTTTTTTTGTTGAATACTAACAAATTACTCATAACCGAAATCGTTTTGGGAGAGGACTCTCCGAAGTAAAGTCTGATGACATGTTGTTCTGTCGTTTTCTCACACCTCCACTATTGCTACCAGAAGTAGTATCTCTGACGCTGTACACCATGTCGCTATCTCCTGAGTCTTCTCTAAATAGACCCCTCCCTCGTCGTGGACTTGGGAGAGGACTGGTACAACATGGTGTCTGAAGACAGTTGTGGCCAGTAACAGTACTACACGTACTACTTTGTAATGGTCTCTGGTGTGCTACAGAAAGGTCCGAAATATCATCCATCCGCTCTGCAGAAGAAGGGTCTGGTGGGTAAGGTTTGTCCAGCAGAAATGCCAGAAGTTCTTCTCGCTTGATGAGCCTGCGCTTCTTCTTAGCCCACGCCACAATGTCCTTGGTCTTCTTCCTTTGCCCATACCTCACCCCGCACTCCATGCACTGTCTGCACACATCTGCTGATCCTAAGGAGCAACAAATTTCTGATGTAAGTAATGTGTTAACAGGATATTCAATCTTTTCCCTTTCCATCTAAGTACCCCCCAGGTACACAAGCACTTATGAATTTGAACCAGTGAAGATATTATGCTCAATGTGCATACTAAAACAATGGCGTAAATTGTAACTAATCTTTGTGCTGAATCATTGAAGATTTGGCAGTGATAGGGTCTGGGTTGAGTCGAAGCTAGGTCACCTCAGGGGGGGAATTCAGCAGTGTTGACTCAAGTAGCAATGTCAACACCAAGATGATGACAGGATCAGATATGGCGGGTTTGACAAAGATCGAAGGAGTCGTTACAGTGGAGTGATCGGTTAGAGCTCAATGCTTAATTGTTCCCAGAACCAATGTACAGTTACCTTGTAGCCAAAGGCCATTCCCCTCCTCCTCCTCTTTCCCACCTAATCACCTTATGTAGTCATGTAAAAGCCCTCCAATCCAAATGTAGCTTTCATGTTTAGGAATTTGTGTACATTTAAGTCTTGCCCAGTATTCATTCAGCCATGACAATAAGTATCAATAAGTAGGAAATTGTCTTATTCATTCAGCCATGACAATAGTATGATGAATATTGTCTTTATGAGTGACAGTTCCTGATCGATTGACTTCTTAACACAGAGGACGGGAAATTAAAACTTTCATAATTACCTCCTTTATACCTGTTAAGCAATAAGAAAACATTGTACTTCATTAGCAGGCTCTCTCCAGGCTCCTGGTATGTCTAGTTGGAATTTAATCAGAAAAATCACTGCCCGAGCTTGGAAAGAATGAGCCAGACTGTAGACCTTTACTGGAAGGCATAAAATTGGGGACACTACTAGGCAAATGCTATGGTTTTTCCTCCAGACATGACATTAATTGCAACTTCCCATCTTTCAAGCTGATAGTCCATTTGTTCATATCAATGAAAGAAAGTTCAGCATATGACCCACCATAAAATAGTGAATGAAATGAGGGAATTATGAAATTTTAATTTCCCCTTGTCCGTGTGTTAAGAAGTCAACAGATCAGGAACTGTCAATATTGATACTTACTGTCATGGCTGAATGAATACTGGGGCAAGACTTACATGTACACAAATGCCAAAACATGAAAGCTGCATTTGGACTGGAGGGTTGTTACATGGCTACATTAGGTGATCAGGTGGAAATACAAGGTTACTGTACAGCAGTATGTAGCAACTTGCAGTATCAGACTACAATTACAACAATGTAATCAGGGAGGGAGTGCCTAACCCTTACTGTAGGATAGTGAGGGGGAGAGTGCCTAACCCTTACAGCAGGATAGTGAGGGGAGTGCCTAACCCTTACAGCAGGATAGTGAGGGAGAGTGCCTAACCCTTACAGTAGGATAGTGAGGGAGAGAGAGTGCCTAACCCTTACAGTAGGGTAGTGAGGGAGAGAGTGCCTAACCCTTATAGTAGGACAATGAGGGAGAGAGTGCCTAACTCTTACAGTAGGTGAGGGAGAGAGAGTGCCTAACCCTTACAGTAGGGTAGTGAGGGAGAGTGCCAAACCCTTACAGCAGGATAGTGAGGGAGAGAGTGCCTAACCCTTACAGTAGGATAGTGAGGGAGTGCCTAACCCTTACAGTAGGATAGTGAGGGAGAGAGAGTGCCTAACCCTTACAGTAGGGTAGTGAGGGAGAGAGTGCCTAACCCTTATAGTAGGACAATGAGGGAGAGAGTGCCTAACTCTTACAGTAGGTGAGGGAGAGAGAGTGCCTAACCCTTACAGTAGGGTAGTGAGGGAGAGTGCCAAACCCTTACAGCAGGATAGTGAGGGAGAGAGTGCCTAACCCTTACAGTAGGATAGTGAGGGAGAGAGTGCCTAACCCTTACAGTAGGATAGTGAGGGAGAGAGTGCCTAACCTTTACAGTAGGACAATGAGGGAGAAAGAGTGCCTAACCCTTACAGTAGGTGAGGGAGAGAGTGCCTAACTCTTACAGTAGGATAATGAGGGAGAGTGCCAAACCTTAGAAGAAGAATAGAAAGAGTGCCTGGTCTAACAGTAGGATAGCGAGGGAGAGAGTGCCTCCTAAACCTTACAGTAGGATAGTGAGGGAGTGCCTAACCCTTACAGTAGGATAGTGAGGGAGAGATTGCCTAACCCTTACAGTAGGATAGTGAGGGGAGTGCCTAACCTTTACAGTAGGACAATGAGGGAGAGAAAGTGCCTAACCCTTACAGTAGGTGAGGGAGAGAGAGTGCCTAACCCTTACAGTAGGATAGTGAGGGAGAGAGTGCCTAACCCTTACAGTAGGTGAGGGAGAGAGAGTGCCTAACCCTTACAGTAGGTGAGGGAGAGAGTGTGCCTAACCCTTACAGTAGGTGAGGGAGAGAGAGTGCCTAACCCTTACAGCAGGATAGTGAGGGAGAGAGTGTGCCTAACCCTTACAGTAGGGTAGTGAGGGAGAGAGTGCCTAACCCTTACAGTAGGGTAGTGAGGGAGTGCCTAACCCTTACAGTAGGGTAGTGAGGGGAGTGCCTAACCCTTACAGTAGGATAGTGAGGGAGAGAGTGCCTAACCCTTACAGCAGGATAGTGAGGGGAGTGCCTAACCCTTACAGTAGGGTAGTGAGGGAGAGAGTGTGCCTAACCCTTACAGTAGGGTAGTGAGGGAGAGAGTGCCTAACCCTTACAGCAGGATAGTGAGGGGAGTGCCTAAACCTTACAGTAGGGTAGTGAGGGAGAGAGTGTGCCTAACCCTTACAGTAGGTGAGGGAGAGAGTGTGCCTAACCCTTACAGTAGGTGAGGGAGAGAGAGTGCCTAACCCTTACAGCAGGATAGTGAGGGGAGTGCCTAACCCTTACAGTAGGGTAGTGAGGGAGAGAGTGTGCCTAACCCTTACAGTAGGTGAGGGAGAGAGTGTGCCTAACCCTTACAGTAGGTGAGGGAGAGAGTGCCTAACCCTTACAGTAGGATAGTGAGGGAGAGAGAGTGCCTAACCCTTACAGTAGGATAGTGAGGGGAGTGCCTAACCCTTACAGTAGGGTAGTGAGGGAGAGAGTGTGCCTAACCCTTACAGTAGGGTAGTGAGGGAGAGAGTGCCTAACCCTTACAGCAGGATAGTGAGGGGAGTGCCTAAACCTTACAGTAGGGTAGTGAGGGAGAGAGTGTGCCTAACCCTTACAGTAGGTGAGGGAGAGAGTGTGCCTAACCCTTACAGTAGGTGAGGGAGAGAGAGTGCCTAACCCTTACAGCAGGATAGTGAGGGGAGTGCCTAACCCTTACAGTAGGGTAGTGAGGGAGAGAGTGTGCCTAACCCTTACAGTAGGTGAGGGAGAGAGTGTGCCTAACCCTTACAGTAGGTGAGGGAGAGAGTGCCTAACCCTTACAGTAGGATAGTGAGGGAGAGAGAGTGCCTAACCCTTACAGTAGGATAGTGAGGGAGAGAGTGCCTAACCCTTACAGTAGGATAGTGAGGGAGAGTGTGCCTAACCCTTACAGTAGGTGAGGGAGAGAGTGCCTAACCCTTACAGTAGGATAGTGAGGGAGAGAGTGCCTCACCCTTACAGTAGGATAGTGAGGGAGAGAGTGCCTAACCCTTACAGTAGGATAGTGAGGGGAGTGCCTAACCCTTACAGTAGGATAGTGAGGGGAGTGCCTAACCTTTACAGTAGGACAATGAGGGAGAGAGAGTGCCTAACCCTTACAGTAGGATAGTGAGGGAGAGAGTGCCTAACCCTTACAGTAGGGTAGTGAGGGAGAGAGTGCCTAACCCTTACAGTAGGATAGTGAGGGGAGTGCCTACAGTACTCCGCAACTCTTCAGTACAACTAACAAATGCATAAAGACAGTGCGTGTTCAACTACCTGGCATTACACGGCCAACTAACTCGAACTAACTGCCATTAAATCCCCAATTACAATAACAAAAGCACTGAATTAAAGTAACCATAACAGCTTCACCAATCACGCTACACATGTGCAATACAATAGCAGCTGTTTCCGACATGACACCAGCAACCTCTCCTCCGACCCCATTCCACACGTACTCACCTTTGTAAAGATGGGTGATTGCATTTGCACTATCGTGAAATGGGGCCCAGGCAGAGAGGCCATTGTGCTGCTGGCAGTCTGAGGTAAGGCCAGCAAAGGGAAGGGGATCACACAGAGGAACAGTGCGTTATGTGTAGAGTATAGACAGAAGAAAGGAAGACGCACACAAAGGGAAGCATGACCACGCAACATGTAAGCAAGTGCCAATACAAACACGACATGCTTTTTGTAAAATTAAAATGAAAACATCCAAACTTCAACAGCTGTAGTATACACTTTTTTTTTTGTAGTGAAACGTTGTTACTAGTACAGTTAATGATGAAACCATATGCCTGCCCGCAAAAGGGCTGTGTGGAAAGACTACATGCACATACACACACACACGCGCGCGCACACACACACACACACACACACACACACACACACACACACACCTCTGAACAAGTGAGCCACAGCTGTTGCCGAATCCTGGAATGCTATCCATAGGCGCTGCGCAACCAGTTCTTTTTCGGATGACAGCTGCTGTTCTAAGTCTCCGTCTGCTTCAGATTCTTGGATTAGCTGCTCTTCCAACGGTGAAAGGAAGTTACTATCTCTGTTATCTCGACTTTCTGCCATGATTGAGCAGCTACAAGGTTGGATACTGAATAAAAAATTAAATTAACAGTACTACCACACACATAATAATATTTTCCATTTATAGCACACTTGGCTAACATCAGCTTACATATTAAGGCATGCACAATACGTCCGATGAAGGATGTCCTCGCCAGTCCCTCAGCCGCTATTAAACGTTGACGTTAAAATTTCACACACGCGCACTTCACACAAACACACACGCAAACGCACATACCACAGGCACTGAAAGCACCAAACACTTAGAATCACGTTACTGTTATGGCGATAAAAAACTCGCTACACACACGCGCGCACACACACACACACACACACAACACACATACACACACACACAACGTCCTTCCATAAAACGACCGTACCTCTTAACCGCTATAATATATAGTACTCGTTTGGGCCAGACTTGAATATTTTTATATACACATACACGTGATCCTCACGTGCTTAAAATATCACGTGGGAAGTTAAATGTGGTTGATTGAACAAGACTGTGTGTGAAGTATAAGTTATATTTTCCCCGTGATCATTTTAGAAAAGCTACACGTAAGTCTATAGTTACAGCCGCGCGAAACGCACCCAAAGTATAACTCATCCTACTCCTTAGAATGGCTTACAGACAGCCGGGGTCGGACCCTTGGGACCCGCGCATGAACCCCAATAATCCAGACCTTAGTGGCAGGTTTGGAGGCCTGAACATCGGAGCACCTGCTTTCGTTCCAAACGTTAATGCTGTTTCGTTCACACCTCGCTTTAACACGCCACAGCAGTACGGCCAGTTTGGACAAAGTAGGTTGTTTTTATTTGTTATGCTTTCATACGACAAACACGTGGTGTGCACCCTTACAGATACCCATATGTACCACCCTGGTCTCGCAGGTGAGTTCATCCGAAATAGTGCTGTGTGTTGTGCACAAGAGCAATAGTGTACATGGTTAAGTAAACCATTGTGTGATGTGTGTGTGTGTGTGTGTGTGTGTGTATGTGTATGTGTGTATGGAAGGTTGAGTGCCAGCAGGATTAACCATGCCTCTCCCCGCCCCACTTGGTAGGCCCCTATGGTATGCAGGGCCAGTACCCCATCATGCAGCAGCAGCAGCAGCAGCAATATCACACACCTTACCAGCAACCCCACCCAGCTCAATTTCAACCGTACCAGCCGATGAAACAGCAGCCATCTGGACCACAACAACAAAATCCGATTCCAGGTCAGCCTTGGGTTAGAGAAATGTTTTGTAATGTTTACAATTTGGTCTATACAAGTTAGTTAATGGTAAGGTGGTGGTGGTGGTGGTATGTGTGTGTATGTGCTGTAATACAAATATTTAATGACAGTATTGTGGCTATCTCAGGCTGTTTAAGATAACCACATTGTTTTGAATCAAACTAATGCATTCGGCTTAGAATATAAGACAAGCTGGCTGTCAAGGGATTGCCGTCAAGGGATTGTCTGAGCTTTTACCTTCAGAATTAATCAAGCAAAATTCATCCTGTCATGCTACACGTAGTAAGGGGTGTGGCTTGGAATGTTGGCAAATGTTCCTGGAGCATTATTGGAGTCTTGCCAAGAATTTTTAAAAATAGAGTTTGTGATAAGGAACAATAAATGTCACAACATACCCAGAATTGATCAGGTGCATGGTTTTAATGATCAGACATCAACACGATTACAATTGGGATTAAATTGGCATGCTAGCTTGCATGTGGAATTGTATCTATTTCTCAATACACAATTTTTCTGATCATCTAAAACATCTGCCCAAGCACCTGTACACCTGTACACCTGTACACCTGTACACCTGTGCACCTGTGCACCTGTACATCTGTACACCTGTACACCTGTACACCTGTGCACCTGTACACCTGTACACCTGTACATCTGTACACCTGTACACCTGTACACCTGTTCACCTGTACACCTATACACCTGTACATCTGTGCACCTGTACACCTGTGCACCTGTACACCTGTACACCTGTACACCTGTACACCTGTACACTGAAAAATTTAGCACTTGTCCAAGATCAGCAGTTGATCTCTGTAGAAATATAGTGGGGGAATAAAATTCGGTACATGTCTTTTTTTTAGCTAGGTGGTTCCTGCAGACCACACAGAGACCCCAATGCAAAGTATTTTTTTGCAAATGGGGCGACCACTTCTGTACCCAACAAGTAAATGAAGATGGACTGTTTACTTCTGAAGTGTGTTCTCCAGTTAGTCTTTTCCAATATCGAGAGAGAGTTTGGTAGTTAACACCAGCGGCGCTTCTGATGGATGCTTGATTGTGTCTGACAAGTTCAATAGGTCAACGACCCTTAGAATGTCGTTTTTCGAGTACAAACATCTAGAAGTCTTTTGACTATAGCTTCACATGATAGAGGTATTTTTCTAGGACATTGGAACAAATGGACATTTGGTCTGTGGTTTGTGTGCCTGCTTACCACAAGCCATCTTGTGTCAACTATTTCCACTGAGGCCATTATGCATAACTATTTATAGTGGCGATCAATAATTTATATAACTTAAATAGTTTGGTGGAAAGCACATTATTAAGTATGCTTTCAACCTGATTTTAGAAATCGCCTAAATAGTGGAGCCAAAAATTTTACTCGAAAGAAATTTTATATGCACGTTTGGTGAGAGCTGGATTTTTGCCCTTCCACAGGTAAACACTAAACTTTAAGGCCAACA
>OY811981.1:6933806-6981306 GCA_963681505.1 Eunapius fragilis | reverse complement strand
AATGTCTCAGGCTCACCTGACTGTCCCATCTCCCGCAGGACATGGGCACTATCGTGTTGGGGAAACTTGAGTCAGGAGCTGTTGGGAAAGGAACTCAGCTGTTAGTCATGCCGAACAAGGTACTTTATGTGTGTGTGTGTGTGTGTGTGTGTGTGTGTGTGTGTGTGTGTGTGTGTGTGTGTGTGTGTGTGTGTGAGTGATCAGGTACCCAGAAAGTGCATACATGTATTGTAAAGTGTGCCCTGCAATGAATGATGTGACCTTTTTGAAAAAGTTTCATATTAGAACATGACTAAGGGTTTACACAGCAGTTTAACACTTTCTAATCTGCAGCATCACTAAAGCATTGACATTGACTCTTCAACCCCAGAATTGAATCCCAGGGTTAGGGTTTTAAGGTGTAATTTGATGAACTCTTTGCTGGTCCTTTCATCATGGGTGTCACACAGAGTGGAGGTTAAGAATTTGGATGGCTTTGTAAGCAAGCCACCATGCTTTTGTATTCTAAAGTGCAGGCAGGGATTGTTGTGTAACCTAACACCTCCTAAATTGCCACTATCAGGACAAGCTGAAGATGGACATTGGTATGTAGGGGCGATTATAAATTCAGTGCCTTATGACTGTGTGATCGATAGTCCAATTCTCAGTAAGAGTCATTTTGTAGAGAACAAATGCTTCAGACTTCCTGATTATAAAATTAAAGGAAAGAGATGCATGTTGTTCCATTACATGGCAACGTTTGTGCAATGTAAGTGCCAACCACTCCCGGTAGTAACCACACCCCCACTGGGCACTGGGCACCTTTTTGCCTTACCCATTTGACATACACAGTTATAAAGGACACACAGGTGTTAAGGACCTCCCATACACAGATATTAAGACACCCCCCCCCCCCCCATACACAGTTATTAAGGACCCCCACCACTGCCCACATACACAGTTATTAAGGGGATTGACTGATTTTGATGTCATACATGTATGTCAGATGCATTATTGTTGGATACCTCATTGTGCAAGAGGCATTGATTGGACATGAGGGCAAATAGGTGCAGCTATTGGGATCAGCTGACTCCACTCGTCTATACTACAGTGCCCCTCCCCCTCCTCTCTCCCTACATTTGTGTACCTAACACCATCATAATCTTACTACCACTACCACTACTGTAAGCTGTGTAGTGTGATATGTATGACAAGAACGTGTGTGTGTGTATGTGTGTGTGTATGTGTGTGTGTGTGTATGTGTGTGTGTGTGTGTGTGTGTGTGTGTGTGTGTGTCAAACAGCTTTATTTGTAGTCCTCCCCCATCCCCTGGGTACACCTTGTGAGGTCTACTGTACCTACCCTCATCTGGGCACACCTATGAGGGTCTAGTGTACCTACTCATCTGGGCACACCTATGAGGGTCTAGTGTACCCCCTCATCTGGGCACACCTATGGGAACCTGGAGTATCTTCAAAAACAAGTCTCCAGCTGTCTTGACTGCTAGTATTCTGCCATATCATGTTATCACAAACCATTGTGTTGCCCTTCTGTATTCATATGATGGGAAGCCTTATTCACTGAGTGGTGTATATCCCAATATGTTACCTGATATGTGGGCATTCTGTGGCATTCTGATGTCTTCTTGATGCACAAGGTGTTGTGTTTGATATGCAGCAACGAGTGTGAATGTCAATCTCAGTGGGACTGATCTAATGTGTTATTGATACACACACATTCACACACACACACACATTTAAAGGTGCAAGTTGAAGTGTTGTCTGTGATGAGGGGAGAGGATGAGACATCTGCTGCATTTGCTGGAGATAACATCAAATTGAAACTGAAAGGGATAGAAGAAGAGGTAAGATAAAGAGATATTCTAAGTAGGAGTAGACATACACTGTTGAATGAATTGGGACAGTTGAAAATGGACCTGCTATTTCAAAACATAATACTTACACTAGAATCGTTAAATGGTTATCACACTCGATTTTCTTTATATCACACCATTTCTCCAGTAGAATGTATGCATGTATGTATTGGGATCTTATACTGCTGTACCAAGCTTGCTCTGATACCCCATGGGGTTCAAGTCCTTAAATTTTGGTAGGACCATTCCAATCACATCATATTCAGTATTAACATAGAGGTCACTTTGCTGTTGGTTCGTACGGATAGTTAAACAATTTTGATGCCTTCACCACCTTGGATTACTCTTACTCATCATGGTAGACATGCTCTTCAGTGGGCCCCTCACCACCTTCTAAGCCAATTTGTCTCTGTACCCTTGCCAGTTTGATTTGCTAACCCCTTGGAAGTGCAGCTAATTCCTAGGGGTGCCTTAGGAAAATGGCCGTTGTCTCACACTTGAATCCCTTCAAATTCCCCCCCCCCCCCCCCTCCCCCCTCCTTCCCAGGACATGTATGGTACATGCTATGTGTAGTTAGTCAGATGGCAAAATTCTTTTGTCTCACTTGGCTACTAATGTTAGGATAGTGTCACAGAGGAGAGTAAACAGTACCTTATTGGATAGCAGGGTGACGGGCTGTAACAACATACGTTGGTCCACTGTACTATGAGTACTATGAGCATCAGTTATGCATGAACTGGTAGGAAGAAGGCGTGGTACATGGGGGTGGGGTTTGGTGAAAGTTTAGAGGTGGCAGTTTTTTAAGCACTTTGTGGGGCTTTGTTTTCTATCTTGCAGGATATATCTTCTGGCTTTGTCCTTTGCGATCCTCTTACTCCATGTCATGTTGGCACCTTGTTTCAAGCACAAGTGAGTTGGCCTATGTAGAGGAGCTGGGAAGTTGCATACCAGTGCCACTGGTAGTTGTGTGTGTGTTTTGGAAACATTACCATTGCAACTTCTGACAGTTTGCACTACAAGTAGTTGCTGCAAAGTACAGTTAGATGGTTGCCAGGCAACACAGACATTGAATGGAATGTGACATGAGGGGGCGGCACTGTGACCTCTGTGTGTGTGTGTTTCCTCTGCAGATCATGATCATGGAGGTCAAGTCCATCATATGTGCAGGATATAGTGCTGTACTTCACATACATTCAGCTGTTGAAGAGGTCCATATTAAGGTATGTGTGAGTGTGGTCTGTGTGACTTCCTGGAGCCAAAATGTGAAACGCCTTTGTGCGCTGACTCCAGTGGTCTTCTGTAGGTAGTATGTTACTTAGTACATTGGCAGCCATTTCCTGTTTACATGTGTGTCGGCTGTCTGCTCCCTCCCAATGCAGCAACTGCTTTCCATCATAGACAAGAAAACAGGCAAGCCTGGAACACAAAAACCAAGGTACACACATACACACACACACACACACACACACACACACACACACACACACACAAATGCCATATGAGAATCTCCTTTACAGCTCATGTATAAGAGCTATTAATAGCACATTTTGTTGATGTGCACGCTATTATTAGTGACATGCTTCTTCTACCTGTATGGATTGTTTAGGTTTGTAAAACAAGACCAGGTGGCCATAGCAGAGTTACAGACTGATGGACCCATCTGTTTGGAGACATTCAAGGAGTTTCCACCAATGGCACGTTTTACCCTAAGAGATGAGGGTAGGTGACAGTGTGTGTGTGTGCATCTATGTGGCCTGTTACTATTCTTTATTCTGGCGCCCCCCAGGAAAAACGATTGCCATTGGGAAGATTCTCAAGTTGATAGAATAATGATCTCACACAGAACTCAGTTATCTGCTTTAACAATTGTCAAAATGGGAGTGCACAGGAAATGAATTGAATTTGTGCGTCTTATGCTGATGTGTACTGGGCCGTCTGATCTTTAGTCCGCATACTTAAGTTACTTGTAGTTACTTATTCGGTGGGCACAGTTTATTTGCTGATATGGCAATTAGCCAAATGGGATAAGTGGACATCTGGATGATGCAAGCCTCTCACAATGATGCATCATTTGGAACATAGTTTGTGAAATTATTTAATGTATCGTGTGTGCGTAATAAGTAATTTTTTTAAACAATGACACGTCCACCCTGGTCATTCATCCAAACATAGATAGTTTAGAGATGGATTGGAAGCGCATCACGTGAGCCATTAAGACTATCTATGATCCAAACCATTCTCTTAAGTCCAAACATGGCAATATTCCCTCGAGCCCTCCAAAACACTTATTAATGTTATTACACCACGGCATGTGATCACCTAAAAGAGAACCTTGGAATTTCTTCCGCGAAATACATATCTAGTCAAAACATAGATGGTCAAAATGATACCGCCACGGGCGTACTGAATAGTAGTGATGGGACAGAGAGCCGTGGAGAACATCCTCCCAAGACTACTCGCTTACGTTCGGAGTACCCAAACACTCCCACTCCCTCCGCGCGGCCATTTCTACGCCTTGGTTGGCGTTTCTCGGCCGGCGGAGTTAGGAGGAATCGTTTGGGTGCCTCCAGAGGGTCCTGTACCTGCCACTTAGCACCGAACCCGGTGACGGCGTGGCCGCTTAATGGCACAGGTCTCTGGAAGCGAATCAATGTTTAACAGGACATACATCCTGCCAGACACCGAAGTAAGCGAAGTAAGCTAGGGTTAAATTTTCCCAGGGCGCCAGTCCCACCACTTCCACAAGTACTCCATCGAAACGAAGCACTCGGGAGCTCACTGGACGCTAATCCAACTCGCTAATTGATGTGACTGAGAATAGCTTTTCTGGTGTGTTCTTTTATAAGGGCAAGAAACCGGCTTCCGTCATGATGAGCCAATGAGAATGATCTCGTTCCCAACACCTTTGTGGTGAATGAAATTTAAGACCCGGAAGTGACCCGAGTATTTAGGGGCCATTATTTTGGAATCTCCATTTTAGGAAGTACCTGTCAATCCTCCCCCCTGTACGAATGGTAAAGCTGATCATCAAGGGAACCTGTTCTAGAATGAGTGTTTCAAAATCCAATCAAACTAGAGTATCCGATTGTAGCGGATCGATTATCTAATAGAATCTCCCTACACGTCCAGACATGATTTCGGCCTGCGTATACGGCACACCGCATTTAGCCGCGTGGCCATACCACGTTATGATAGCTGCTAAACAGTGCATGTATTAATCCTACCTACATCTCGAAGTCTTTATTGGTTGGTTCTATATATAGCTGTTGTCCTGGACGCTTATACTGATATATAGCTACATTTATTTACACCTTGCCATCATGTATTTGCATGCAGGCTGGCGCGAGAAGCATTGTCGTGTATTATACGTATACACGCGTGCGTAAATCAAGCGGTCTATCTGACAAACCACTGGCGTAATATTATATTAACATCGGTGCAACAGAGATTGAGCCCAAAAATATAGTATTTTTAGCAATGAATTCAGGTTGCAACAACACATGACCAACAACTGCATCAGATTCACATGCAAGACAGGACAAACAAACAATACAATGTCGAAGCATACATGTTACTGTGCACTAATAACTATTCAACACGGCACATTCCTCAGTCAGAATTGAAGGTTGCATTGATGTGAAGGCGAACTGCATTAGAAGGCCCGCTTCTTTCTTACTTAGACATCGTGAAGGCAAACTGTATTGGAAGGCCGCTTGTCAAGTTCCTTAGGCATCATGAAGGCAAACTGCATCAGAGGGCCCGCTGCTTGCTTCATCGTAGTGCCTCAATGAGCAGATATCTGATTTTTTTTTTCCAAGTGCTATGAGACTATTGTATCCTCCTCATATGCCCTGCATGTGAGATGTCTGTTGCCATAAATTTATATGTCGGTGCATCGGTTGCACATATACATATGTTTCATTGAAGTATAATCTACATCACCGCTCGCTTGCAAGCGTAGCGGTGACGTAATCCACCCGAGCGGATATTGCCATTGTACACTTAGAATAGCGCGTACAAAGTACGTATACATGTAAAGCCAATTTGTATACCCAGCTCTCGCGTAGCGGTGATGTAATCCCATTTGCAGCTGATACTTAAATGCGCCTAACATTGTTACGTGAGACCTTGGGGCATTGGGAGGGATTTGATCTTTATTAAAGCAAACCGCCCCCGTCAAATGTCTTCACTATGTGGATTGATTAAAAGGTCAAATGCAAACGCACTATGTGCATGTGGCCCAGTAATGATATTCACGCGTCGAATCCCAGGGGGAACGTAACAATGATACGTGCGGTGATGTTGCATGGGGCCGAGACTAGGTGGTAGCCGACGCAAGCCTTGAGATATTTTTACCCAAACCTACTCGCATACATCGGAGTACCCAAACACTCCCACTCCTTCCGCGCGGCCATTTCTACGCCTTGGGTGGCGTTTCTCTGCCGGCGGAATTAGGAGGAATCGTTTGGGTGCCTCCAGAGGGTCCTGTACCTGCCACTTAGCACCGAACCCGGTGACGGCGTGGCCGCTTAATGGCACAGGTCTCTGGAAGCGAATCAATGTTTAACAGGACATACATCCTGCCAGACACCGAAGTAAGCGAAGTAAGCTAGGGTTAGAATTTCCCAGGACCGCAGTCCCACCACTTCCCGAAGTACTCCATCGGAACGAAGTACTCAGTCAGCTGCTCGCTGGTGGTCCAACTTGCCAGGTGTGACTGAACTAAGCTGTTCTCGGCTGAGTATTTATAGTAATAATTACGTCCATCTATGCAATGAACTACCAAAAATAACCTATTGCGTCATTTGGGGCGTATTGCTCATAACTATACTTGATTTCATAGGTCTAGCTACACAATCAAGAAGACTAAAGCTCCCTTGCCAGGAGGCCCTGAGAGCCACGAAGAGTTCCCCTCCACTCAATTGTTAAATGATGTGTTCAATTAAAAACTCACAAGTGAATTAGCAGTGGAAGTAAGAAACTCAGTGGCCTAAAAAATAATTGTTAATTGCTTTGGACAACAAACATTCCCCCCTAGTCTGGTGATCAAACTGCAAGGGCAGTGGTGGTACCATGGCATGTAGGGGTCAAGGCAGTGGTGGTACCATGGCATGCAGGGGTCAGGGCAGTGGTGGTACCATGGCATGTAGGGGTCAAGGCAGTGGTGGTACCATGGCATGCAGGGGTCAAGGCAGTGGTGGTACCATGGCATGTAGGGGTCAGGGCAGTGGTGGTACCATGGCATGTAGGGGTCAAGGCAGTGGTGGTACCATGGCATGCAGAGGTCAAGGCAGTGGTGGTACCATGGCATGGAGGGGTCAGGGCAGTGGGGGTACCATGGCATGTAGGGGTCAAGGCAGTGGTGGTACTATTCCGTTGGCTTGCTTTTGCAGGGGTTCGAGCAGTGACCCTCTTCTGTCTTAGAGGATCCCGCACCATGCTGTAAGGACGTCAGGCTGTAAGGACATCATGCTGTAAGGTAACATCACGTCATGATTTATTTTTGTTACATACCGCTAGCCATAAGGAAGGGGGGGGGGGGGTCTCATGTAACAATGATAGATGCATAACGTGCGGTGATGTTGCATGGGGCCGAGACAAGGTGGTAGCCGCAAGCAGCGCCGCAAGCCTTGAGATATTTTTACCCAAACCTACTCGCATACATCGGAGTACCCAAACACTCCCACTCCCTCCGCGCGGCCATTTCTACGCCTTGGTTGGCGTTTCTCTGCCGGCGGAGTTAGGAGGAATCGTTTGGGTGCCTCCAGAGGGTCCTGTACCTGCCACTTAGCACCGAACCCGGTGACGGCGTGGCCGCTTAATGGCACAGGTCTCTGGAAGCGAATCAATGTTTAACATCCTGCCAGACACCGAAGTAAGCGAAGTAAGCTTGGTTAGAATTTCCCAGGACCGCAGTCCCACCACTTCCCGAAGTACTCCATCGGAACGAAGTACTCAGTCAGCTGCTTGCTGGTGGCCCAACTTGCCAGGTGTGACTAAACCATAGATATCTAATATCTATGGTTTTGTCTCGTACACATTATGTCGCACTTTTTTCAAGGGAATCTTTGGCATCAGATCTTGCAAACATGCTCAGCAAGGTTGCCGATGTCCCAGTGGCTTCTGAGGATGGTTTGTCGAGGTTCATTTGCATACCTTGCAAAAATAAAACTTATGTCAGGAGAGTATTTTAAAACAACAGCCAAGGCTACTTACGAAAATCAGTAAAGGTAGACAGTTTTCTGCCATCCCTAGCAGACATGAAGGTCATCCAGCATGACATGGAAGTGCTTGTTGGGAGAATCATTTGTGATTATACAAAGGACATGAGTCAGCTAAAGAAGTTTGTTGTGAGTCTGAAAAGATGGCAGATAAGTCTGAAACGATTGTGTTAGACGTCCTTCACAAAAATGAGATCAAGAGCACTGACATGATACAAATAATGAGGGAGATGGCCTCCTATCTAGGTACAACGTACAAACACATTGTACTTACAGGGGGTGATCATGTGACGTGTGAGAGGGAGCAGGGGGCCAAGCGTCACGTCTTGTGCTCCAATACACCCGAGGGCCATCTGGAACAGCTGGAGCAAGGGCTGTGTCATCACTGGAGAGACTTGCTCTGACTTTTGACAAACATACTGGCATCCATCCAGAAGCAACAGCACACAGCACGAGGGAAGATGAGAAAGATGTTAAGATGGTTGTAGATGTTGTGCTGAAGGCCAGAGTATTAGAGGAGATACAAAACAGATATCACTCCAAGTTTCCCAAATTCTCTCGGAATCCTTTACATACATTGAATAGAAAAAAAATCTAGTGGAGCATTATATTGGGGCTGTGCACACTGGGAATGGCTTCGGCAATTGTCACAACACAGTTCTTTGTCACGGGGCTCCAAGGACATCGCCACAACCGGATCGAAGTACCAGAGCAAGATGAACCTCCGACATAGCTCAGTATTTTCCAGATAGTCCCTCACCCCTTTCAATTCGACATTACGGTGGACAGTCTGGTCTGCATAATTGAGGGGCCTCAACAGGTTTCCAGTAAATTCTGGACACAGACTGTTGGTGATCTCTTCAGCTCTGCCACTCTCCTGCATGTAGTCTTCTAGACACCGAGGAGCACCATAGTGGATCACGTAGTCCAGGCCACCCCCATTCCCAGAGCCATGGTCGCAAACACCACTCGAACCACACCACCAGTTTGGCTAAGGCTGGACATCACTACCCTCTTGTTGTGCTCGCCTGTACGTGTGATGTTGGCTAAGGCTGGACATCACTACCCTCTTGTTGTGCTCGTCTGTACATGTGATGTTGGCTAAGGCTGGACATCACTACCCTCTTGTTGTGCTCGCCTGTACATGTGATGTTGGCTAAGGCTGGACATCACTACCCTCTTGTTGTGCTCGCCTGTACGTGTGATGTTGGCTAAGGCTGGACATCACTACCCTCTTGTTGTGCTCGCCTGTACGTGTGATGTTGGCTAAGGCTGGACATCACTACCCTCTTGTTGTGCTCGCCTGTACGTGTGATGTTGGCTAAGGCTGGACATCACTACCCTCTTGTTGTGCTCGCCTGTACATGTGATGTTGGCTAAGGCTGGACATCACTACCCTCTTGTTGTGCTCGCCTGTACGTGTGATGTTGGCTAAGGCTGGACATCACTACCCTCTTGTTGTGCTCGCCTGTACGTGTGATGTTGGCTAAGGCTGGACATCACTACCCTCTTGTTGTGCTCGCCTGTACATGTGATGTTGGCTAAGGCTGGACATCACTACCCTCTTGTTGTGCTCGCCTGTACGTGTGATGTTGGCTAAGGCTGGACATCACTACCCTCTTGTTGTGCTCGCCTGTACGTGTGATGTTGGCTAAGGCTGGACATCACTACCCTCTTGTTGTGCTCGCCTGTACGTGTGATGTTGGCTAAGGCTGGACATCACTACCCTCTTGTTGTGCTCGCCTGTACGTGTGATGTTGGCTAAGGCTGGACATCACTACCCTCTTGTTGTGCTCGCCTGTACGTGTGATGTTGGCTAAGGCTGGACATCACTACCCTCTTGTTGTGCTCGCCTGTACATGTGATGTTGGCTAAGGCTGGACATCACTACCCTCTTGTTGTGCTCGCCTGTACGTGTGATGTTGGCTAAGGCTGGACATCACTACCCTCTTGTTGTGCTCGCCTGTACATGTGATGTTGGCTAAGGCTGGACATCACTACCCTCTTGTTGTGCTCGCCTGTACATGTGATGTTGGCTAAGGCTGGACATCACTACCCTCTTGTTGTGCTCGCCTGTACATGTGATGTTGGCTAAGGCTGGACATCACTACCCTCTTGTTGTGCTCGCCTGTACGTGTGATGTTGGCTAAGGCTGGACATCACTACCCTCTTGTTGTGCTCGCCTGTACGTGTGATGTTGGCTAAGGCTGGACATCACTACCCTCTTGTTGTGCTCGCCTGTACGTGTGATGTTGGCTAAGGCTGGACATCACTACCCTCTTGTTGTGCTCGCCTGTACGTGTGATGTTGGCTAAGGCTGGACATCACTACCCTCTTGTTGTGCTCATCTGTACGTGTGATGTTGGCTAAGGCTGGACATCACTACCCTCTTGTTGTGCTCATCTGTACGTGTGATGTTGGCTAAGGCTGGACATCACTACCCTCTTGTTGTGCTCGCCTGTACGTGTGATATTGGCTAAGGCTGGACATCACTACCCTCTTGTTGTGCTCATCTGTACGTGTGATGTTGGCTAAGGCTGGACATCACTACCCTCTTTCATCTGTACATGTGATGTTGGCTAAGGCTAGACATCACTACCCTCTTGTTGTGCTCGCCTGTACGTGTGATGTTGGCTAAGGCTGGACATCACTACCCTCTTGTTGTGCTCATCTGTACGTGTGATGTTGGCTAAGGCTGGACATCACTACCCTCTTGTTGTGCTCATCTGTACGTGTGATGTTGGCTAAGGCTGGACATCACTACCCTCTTGTTGTGCTCGCCTGTACGTGTGATATTGGCTAAGGCTGGACATCACTACCCTCTTGTTGTGCTCATCTGTACGTGTGATGTTGGCTAAGGCTGGACATCACTACCCTCTTTCATCTGTACATGTGATGTTGGCTAAGGCTAGACATCACTACCCTCTTGTTGTGCTCGCCTGTACATGTGATGTTGGCTAAGGCTGGACATCACTACCCTCTTGTTGTGCTCGCCTGTACGTGTGATATTGGCTAAGGCTGGACATCACTACCCTCTTGTTGTGCTCATCTGTACGTGTGATGTTGGCTAAGGCTGGACATCACTACCCTCTTGTTGTGCTCGCCTGTACGTGTGATATTGGCTAAGGCTGGACATCACTACCCTCTTGTTGTGCTCATCTGTACATGTGATGTTGGCTAAGGCTGGACATCACTACCCTCTTGTTGTGCTCATCTGTACATGTGATGTTGGCTAAGGCTAGACATCACTACCCTCTTTCATCTGTACGTGTGATGTTGGCTAAGGCTAGACATCACTACCCTCTTGTTGTGCTCGCCTGTACATGTGATGTTGGCTAAGGCTGGACATCACTACCCTCTTGTTGTGCTCGCCTGTACGTGTGATGTTGGCTAAGGCTGGACATCACTACCCTCTTTCATCTGTACATGTGATGTTGGCTAAGGCTGGACATCACTACCCTCTTGTTGTGCTCGCCTGTACGTGTGATGTTGGCTAAGGCTGGACATCACTACCCTCTTGTTGTGCTCGCCTGTACGTGTGATGTTGGCTAAGGCTGGACATCACTACCCTCTTGTTGTGCTCGTCTGTACGTGTGATGTTGGCTAAGGCTGGACATCACTACCCTCTTGTTGTGCTCGCCTGTACATGTGATGTTGGCTAAGGCTGGACATCACTACCCTCTTGTTGTGCTCGCCTGTACGTGTGATGTTGGCTAAGGCTGGACATCACTACCCTCTTGTTGTGCTCGTCTGTACATGTGATGTTGGCTAAGGCTGGACATCACTACCCTCTTGTTGTGCTCATCTGTACGTGTGATGTTGGCTAAGGCTGGACATCACTACCCTCTTGTTGTGCTCACCTGTACATGTGATGTTGGCTAAGGCTGGACATCACTACCCTCTTGTTGTGCTCACCTGTACATGTGATGTTGGCTAAGGCTGGACATCACTACCCTCTTGTTGTGCTTGCCTGTACATGAGTGGAACATCTCAAACAGCAGGTTGTCGCTGACCTGTTCCACACCTGGAGGATAGTAGCTGGCATCTTGGAGAAAGTGTGCGTAAAGGGATACACACATATCCAGGGATTGGCAGTAGACCACAACCCTCCGAGCCTTGATGTTGCGTTCAGCCAGATCCCTGACGACAGAGCTGAAGTCCTCCTCGATGGTATTCTTCCGAACCGCCTCGTATGTGATGTTCTGTTTGTCAGGAGACTCAGAAACCAAACAACAGCCATCCATGTCTAGCATGCGAATGATGTCCTCCCTCATCACGCTAGTCACTGTTGCTGTGGTAGCAAGCATTGGAGCACAAGATGGCACAAAAGACCTTAGCTCCCTTAGTGCACCATACAAGGGGCGGAAGTCCTTGCTCCTGTCAATATTGATAGCACTTGTTATTAATACTATGATTATTTCATGCCACTTACCACTTGAATACACAGTGTGCTTCGTCAACTGCAACGGCCACTACGGTGTCAGAAAGAGGAGGGCAGACAAGGAGTTGTCTCCACGTGTAGTCTGAACCAAATATGGCCTCCAGAGCACTGTACAGCAGACGAAAACGACCAAGAGACACGTCTCTCCCTGTGGCAAGTAATTCTTTGTCGACATCTACACAATGAACAAATTTCATTTCAAATATCTATGTAGCCAAATGCTAGGTGTCAATATACAGACAGGCCTAAAAATCTAAACTTACCAGTGTTTCCAGAGAGAATTGCAGCAGGTACACCCCTCCTCTGTAACCCAGATACCTGGTCAACCATCAGGGAAACGAGTGGTGAGATAACTAGAACCACACTTCGTTCCACTTGTGGAACAGTGGTGCGGTTCAATTTAAAGTCCAATAAGAACGATATAAGTTGGAAACAAATCGACTTCCCGTATAAACCTGTAGGAAACCAAGCGAACACATCTCGACCGTTGTAAAAATGAAAAAGTGCTTCCTCCTGCTTTACTTTTACTTTCAGTACAAGGTTCTGTTGGTTCACACACAGAAGAGAATAGACCAACGATTCTGCTATTTCTTCGCGCGGAACGGTTTAGGGAAAGGTTTACAAGCTAATAAGTATACGATTACGTGTTTTTCAGGTAATGGCCAGCGCATGCGCACTAACATAGTTGCAATAGGTCTTTTAAATTGACGCCTGGGGACGAGGCTACTTTGTACTTGACTGCAGAGGGAAAGCCACGTCGCGTATATACATGTAGGACATTCAGCAAACCCAGATGTTTTACATTGGTGTGGATATTTGTGACTTAAAAAAAAAACAACAGGTTTGATTTGTTGGCCGCTGTCAAGAAGTAGATAATAAACTTGTATTTCAGTGAATGAGGAGGTAAAGAATTGTGTAGTGTTAACAGATAGTGTAGTAGTCATTCTTCTATTCATTGGTATTCAGTTTTTTTTCGCGCCTCCAAGTTCAAATCTTGGGGGCCATATAGAAAGATTAAAGATACTAGTTTTTGTGTTGAACAGAAGAAAGCTGTGAGGCTTTTCTTGAATCAATGGTAGGAGGGGCGTGCAGGTGTAATAGTAACACTGTTGTGAGGGGGTATAGGTATAATAGGATACTAGTGTGGGAGGGGGTAGGTGTAATAGTAAACTAAATTTAGTGTGTGAGGTGGTATCCTAGTTTTAGTGATCAAAGGCTGTTGACAGTCAAAAACAAAATATAAAGTCTACCGTCGCCAGTCCGTCTTAAACTTTCTGAATGCTTCGGTGCCAAGAGTGCACTCCGTACTTGTCTATCACCTCCCCTGTCACGGATATCTTTTGACGACATGACGGGGTCCCACAATGACAGTCAAATTGTTTCATCGTCTCGTCACAGAAGGTGGCATAGTCCATCGTCAACTCCTCCAAATGTTGTATGTCGCGTGCAGCTATCACATTCAAAGAGTGCGGAGCAGCAAATATGAGGTTCGGCTCGCAGGAATGATTGATTGGACGCCATTTGTTGTGGCTGTTTTTCCATACGACGTACACATGTGCATCACTGGTTAGCGGGCGGGCATAACGGAGGAACGTCTCCTTGTCCGCATTGCTCCAGTTGGCCTCCACGTATGGTCGTGTGACAATTGGAAATGGTTTCCCCTCGTCAGCAAATACTACGGATCCCTTAGCAATAGGGCGTGCAGCTACGAGGTGATGTCCCTTCACAGCGTTGAAGGTCATCTTGTGCAGCGGCTGACGTTTCTCGTGAGTCAACAACGCACAGTCGATGAGCGCTGTGATAAAGTCACGGTGAGTGAAAGATGGGTCCAGACTCAGTATCCAATCCGAACTGCCCTTCGCCCAGGGAGGATATAGGACGGCCGTGTTACCATTGATCTCAAGGAAGTACACTTCGTTTGTTGTACGGTCGATGCGTAGATCGCTGCGTCCATAGCCTATACCACCGAGGATGACCTCAAATGCAAATTTGCCAATTCTCTCGATTTCCACACGCGCTGGATCGCTGTCGGGCACAGGAACATATTGCATACTCAAGTGATTCTTCCACTTGAGGTCGAAGTGTTTGAAGTCCTCACCAGGTGGAAAGTTCACAAGCATTGGCGTGAGGACCTTTGTCCCATTTGGTGTGGCCAAAGTGAGTATAGTCACCTCGTCCCCAACGATGAACTCCTCCACCATCGCGCAGTTGTATTTCTTGACATGCGTCGTCAGCTCTCGCGTGAGGTCCCCAAAGTTGTGGCACTTGGACGTTCGGGTTATGCCGATGGAGTCGTCACCGTACGGGTGTTTTACTATTAGCGGATATTTCAAAGCGCAAGCACATATAAGCTGACGTAGCTCCTCCTCTGAGGGAACGTCCTCAACAACAAAGAACTTCGGCGTCTTGATGTTATTGTAGTAAGCGGTGATCTTCGCATCAGGCTTGGATATAAGCCAGTGCTCCAAGTCTATCCCAGTGAACGGAACGTTCAACTCCTCAAGAGCTCGTATGACGTCTTCCCCGGCGCAATCCTCGTGCTTTGCCCCGTCGGTGAGATTAAAGAATACGTCAAACTTCTTCGAATGAACGAGGCTGAGAATGTCGCGGTAGGAGGTGGCCTTTTTGAGGGTGACGGTCTCAAACGTGTAGGGACTCTCTGCGCCGGAGAGGTAGTGTGCCGGTGAACGTTCGTAGTCGTCAAAGGCCTTTAGTTCGCTAATGCTAGATTCATAACTGCTCGTGAGAACGGCCACCCTGATCTTGTTCCTCTTTTCCTCCATTCAAATTCCCTTAGGCGTTTAGGAAAGGAAGACTGATCGTAATACTACACAGCCAGGGGTATGTCAATACACTGCAGATATCAGCGCTGTAGCATTAATGATATCAGCAATGATATCATCATGTACCATGTAACATACAATGGAATGTAATTTGTGCACACTGTTATCGAAACCCGCAGGCCATTGTATTTGATCTTACCGTATATCTTATAATACACTTGGTAATACTATAATCTGGCTCGGTACCATTCGTTCTTTTCTCTGCCAGCCTGGAGTTACTTTTCCTGGTAAACCGATTCTTATATACCTAGCTTGGTAGCCTACGCCAAATCAATCGTGCTCTAATAAGCGCACCCCTTTTTCTGGAGACTAGCTTGGTGAATTCCGAAGAATCATGTATTTAAAAGGCTGTAGACCTTTGCTAGTTGTTAAGTATTCAAGAATTGGATAGTCTTTATTCGTCACCGTGGTGCAGTTACATTAACCTGGTAAGCCCTACAAATCAATTCTGTGCCTTGTACAAACTTATACTGCACTGCCACGTATAAAATAAAAAAAAAGATATATGTATTGCCGGACAGTCACTTGAACTAAAAAGCCTGCCGACTGAAGTTCGAATTGCGTTATTGCATCGAAAGGTATGACGATAAAAAGTCACGGGTCGAAATACGGGAACATTTGCAAGTTCCATAGCGTGTAGTGAGAAGCATATGCACACAACTATATCTTTTTAACAGAACGCAACCTGTTCCAAACAGTGCAAGCGCTTATATAAAAAAGCCAAGATTATATATAATGTCAAGACTAATGTTCTGATCATTGTTTCGACCTCTTTGGTTCCGATTTCCAGGTCATCAGAAAATTCTTCCCCTGTCATCATCATAATTACATAAACCAAAAACAATAACATATTGTGGAATGAAATCACTTAACTCACCATCCCTGGCTTCAACAATCCTATCATCCTCTTTACAATGCATGCAGCTACCTTTGCAAGTAAAAATATATACTTTTGTTTCCTGCTTCTCAAGTCCACAAGGCCAAAATATGCATAATGCTTTATTGTGAATCGACGATGACATTGCATCTGTTACAAGGCTGCATACGTTGTATTTAATATAGATATAAGGTTAGGACTTGTGCTTAGGAAATATAGGCAATACATGTAGAACACTCGTGTATGGCTGTCCACATCCCTCAAAAGTTCAAATCAGCAAAACAAAACAATTAATCAGTTAATTCTTGAGTTATTACAAATCCTCAACATAGAATTAAAGTGTCCCAAATCATGTAAAATTTCATCTTCTTCATGTGACCAGGGGAAATCACTCTCTAAAGCCAAATAAAATACCTTAATTCTCATGTGACCAACCCCCTATTTCCCTTTAGTGCAAAGTGGAAAGATGCTTTAGATGTGTCGTATTTGTTGTGTCCTCTAGGTAGTCGCAGGGTTGGATTACAAGTGGATGTAGTCTGCAAAAGATTCTAAGTTTGCAGAGTCTGTATCGTCGATACAATCCGAGGCAGTTAAAAAGATCAATGTATCTTGAAGGCTGCAATCCGCCACTGTGCCAGCTGAAAAGGTTAATAAAAAAAGATAATGACATTTCACAATGAAAAAATGGTAATGTATTGTAATGAGATGGGTCAGTTACTGCAAAGGCTAAATACATAATTATACAAAGTTATAAAAATGATTCACTTTGAAATCGCTACATCTCCAGAACGGTAAATGCTACTGATTGACTTTTTCTTTTCAACACTTCATACTACATCATTTCTCTCTGGCTCTGGTAAAATCGATTATGGGCTCTTGCATTAGCTGCGTGCCAGTGTTAGTACGACCATGCACCATATAATAATGTTTTTCTCAGCACATATGATTTCTGGGCACGAGATCGTTGCGTGCGTCATCTCTCTTTGCGCTGCGCGTGACCGACTTTTGGCACTAATCACAGTTCGTTCTATAACATGCGGTGATGTTGCATGAGGCCGAGACTAGGTGGTAGCCGCAAGCCTTGAGATATTTTTACCCAAACCTACTCGCATTGTTCGGAGTACCCAAACACTCCCACTCCTTCCGCGCGGCCATTTCTACGCCTTGGTTGGCGTTTTGAGCTGGCGGAGTTAGGAGGAATCGTTTGGGTGCCTCCAGAGGGTCCTGTACCTGCCACTTAGCACCGAACCCGGTGACGGCGTGGCCGCTTAATGGCACAGGTCTCTGGAAGCGAATCAATGTTTAACAGGACATACATCCTGCCAGACACCGAAGTAAGCGAAGTAAGCTAGGGTTAGAATTTCCCAGGACCGCAGTCCCACCACTTCCCGAAGTACTCCATCGGAACGAAGTACTCAGTCAGCTGCTCGCTGGTGGCCCAACTTGCCAGGTGTGACTGAACTAAGCTGTTCTCGGCTGAGTATTTATAGTAATAATTACGTCCAGCTAAGCAATGAACTACCAAAAATAACCTATTGCGTCATTTGGGGCGTATTGCCTCATAACTATACTTGATTTCATAGGTCTAGCTACACAATCAAGAAGACTAAAGCTCCCTTGCCAGGAGGCCCTGAGAGCCACGAAGAGTTCCCCTCCACTCAATTGTTAAATGATGTGTTCAATTAAAAACTCACAAGTGAATTAGCAGTGGAAGTAAGAAACCCAGTGGCCTAAAAAATAATTGTTAATTGCTTTGGACAACAAACATTTCCCCCTAGCTTGGTGATCAAACTGCAAGGGTAATGGTGGTACCATGGCATGCAGGGGTCAAGGCAGTGGTGGTACCATGGCATGCAGGGGTCAGGGCAGTGGTGGTACCATGGCATGCAGGGGTCAAGGCAGTGGTGGTACCATGGCATGTAGGGGTCAAGGCAGTGGTGGTACCATGACATGCAGGGGTCAAGGCAGTGGTGGTACCATGGCATGTAGGGGTCAAGGCAGTGGTGGTACCATGGCATGTAGGGGTCAAGGCAGTGGTGGTACCATGACATGCAGGGGTCAGGGCAGTGGTGGTACCATGGCATGCAGGGGTCAAGGCAGTGGTGGTACCATGGCATGTAGGGGTCAAGGCAGTGGTGGTACCATGACATGCAGGGGTCAAGGCAGTGGTGGTACCATGGCATGTAGGGGTCAAGGCAGTGGTGGTACCATGGCATGTAGGGGTCAAGGCAGTGGTGGTACCATGGCATGGAGGGGTCAAGGCAGTGGTGGTACCATGACATGCAGGGGTCAAGGCAGTGGTGGTACCATGACATGTGGGGGTCAAGGCAGTGGTGGTACCATGGCATGCAGAGGTCAAGGCAGTGGTGGTACCATGACATGCAGGGGTCAAGGCAGTGGTGGTACCATGGCATGTAGGGGTCAGGGCAGTGGTGGTACCATGACATGCAGGGGTCAAGGCAGTGGTGGTACCATGGCATGCAGGGGTCAAGGCAGTGGTGGTACCATGGCATGTAGGGGTCAAGGCAGTGGTGGTACCATGGCATGCGGGGGTCAAGGCAGTGGTGGTACCATGGCATGTAGGGGTCAAGGCAGTGGTGGTACCATGGCATGCGGGGGTCAAGGCAGTGGTGGTACCATGGCATGTAGGGGTCAAGGCAGTGGTGGTACCATGGCATGTGGGGGTCAGGGCAGTGGTGGTACCATGGCATGGAGGGATCAGGGCAGTGGGGGTACCATGGCATGTAGGGGTCAAGGCAGTGGTAGTACCATGGCATGGAGGGGTCAGGGCAGTGGTGGTACCATGGCATGGAGGGATCAGGGCAGTGGGGGTACCATGGCATGTAGGGGTCAAGGCAGTGGTGGTACCATGGCATGCAGAGGTCAAGGCAGTGGTGGTACCATGGCATGTAGGGGTCAGGGCAGTGGTGGTACCATGACATGTAGGGGTCAGGGCAGTGGTGGTACCATGGCATGTAGGGGTCAAGGCAGTGGTGGTACCATGGCATGGAGGGGTCAGGGCAGTGGTGGTACCATGACATGCAAGGGTCAAGGCAGTGGTGGTACCATGACATGCAGGGGTCAAGGCAGTGGTGGTACCACGGCATGTAGGGGTCAAGGCAGTGGTGGTACCAAGGCATGTAGGGGTCAGGGCAGTGGTGGTACCATGGCATGGAGGGGTCAGGGCAGTGGGGGTACCATGGCATGTAGGGGTCAAGGCAGTGGTGGTACCATGGCATGCAGAGGTCAAGGCAGTGGTGGTACCATGACATGTAGGGGTCAGGGCAGTGGTGGTACCATGGCATGGAGGGGTCAAGGCAGTGGTGGTACCATGACATGTAGGGGTCAAGGCAGTGGTGGTACCATGACATGTAGGGGTCAGGGCAGTGGTGGTACCATGGCATGTAGGGGTCAGGGCAGTGGTGGTACCATGGCATGCAGGGGTCAGGGCAGTGGTGGTACCATGACATGCAGGGGTCAAGGCAGTGGTGGTACCATGACATGTGAGGGTCAAGGCAGTGGTGGTACCATGACATGCAGGGGTCAGGGCAGTGGTGGTACCATGGCATGGAGGGGTCAAGGCAGTGGTGGTACCATGACATGTAGGGGTCAAGGCAGTGGTGGTACCATGACATGTAGGGGTCAGGGCAGTGGTGGTACCATGGCATGTAGGGGTCAAGGCAGTGGTGGTACCATGACATGCAGGGGTCAGGGCAGTGGTGGTACCATGGCATGGAGGGGTCAAGGCAGTGGTGGTACCATGACATGTAGGGGTCAAGGCAGTGGTGGTACCATGACATGTAGGGGTCAGGGCAGTGGTGGTACCATGGCATGTAGGGGTCAGGGCAGTGGTGGTACCATGGCATGCAGGGGTCAGGGCAGTGGTGGTACCATGGCATGGAGGGGTCAAGGCAGTGGTGGTACCATGACATGTAGGGGTCAAGGCAGTGGTGGTACCATGACATGTAGGGGTCAGGGCAGTGGTGGTACCATGGCATGTAGGGGTCAGGGCAGTGGGGGTACCATGGCATGTAGGGGTCAGGGCAGTGGTGGTACCATGGCATGCAGGGGTCAAGGCAGTGGTGGTACCATGGCATGCAGAGGTCAAGGCAGTGGTGGTACCATGGCATGTAGGGGTCAGGGCAGTGGTGGTACCATGACATGTAGGGGTCAAGGCAGTGGTGGTACCATGGCATGCAGGGGTCAGGGCAGTGGTGGTACCATGGCATGGAGGGGTCAAGGCAGTGGTGGTACCATGGCATGCAGGGGTCAAGGCAGTGGTGGTACCATGACATGCAGGGGTCAAGGCAGTGGTGGTACCATGGCATGCAGGGGTCAAGGCAGTGGTGGTACCATGGCATGCAGGGGTCAAGGCAGTGGTGGTACCATGACATGTAGGGGTCAAGGCAGTGGTGGTACCATGACATGCAGGGGTCAAGGCAGTGGTGGTACCATGACATGTAGGGGTCAAGGCAGTGGTGGTACCATGGCATGCAGGGGTCAAGGCAGTGGTGGTACCATGACATGTAGGGGTCAAGGCAGTGGTGGTACCATGACATGCAGGGGTCAAGGCAGTGGTGGTACCATGACATGTAGGGGTCAAGGCAGTGGTGGTACCATGACATGTAGGGGTCAAGGCAGTGGTGGTACCATGACATGCAGGGGTCAAGGCAGTGGTGGTACCATGACATGCAGGGGTCAGGGCAGTGGTGGTACCATGACATGCAGGGGTCAAGGCAGTGGTGGTACCATGACATGTAGGGGTCAAGGCAGTGGTGGTACCATGGCATGTAGGGGTCAAGGCAGTGGTGGTACCATGACATGTAGGGGTCAAGGCAGTGGTGGTACCATGGCATGTAGGGGTCAAGGCAGTGGTGGTACCATGACATGCAGGGGTCAAGGCAGTGGTGGTACCATGACATGCAGGGGTCAAGGCAGTGGTGGTACCATGACATGCAGGGGTCAAGGCAGTGGTGGTACCATGACATGTAGGGGTCAAGGCAGTGGTGGTACCATGACATGCAGGGGTCAAGGCAGTGGTGGTACCATGACATGCAGGGGTCAAGGCAGTGGTGGTACCATGACATGTAGGGGTCAGGGCAGTGGTGGTACCATGGCATGCAGGGGTCAGGGCAGTGGTGGTACCATGACATGTAGGGGTCAAGGCAGTGGTGGTACCATGGCATGCAGGGGTCAAGGCAGTGGGGGTACCATGACATGCAGGGGTCAAGGCAGTGGTGGTACCATGGCATGTAGGGGTCAAGGCAGTGGTGGTACCATGGCATGCAGGGGTCAGGGCAGTGGTGGTACCATGACATGTGGGGGTCAAGGCAGTGGTGGTACCATGGCATGCAGGGGTCAGGGCAGTGGTGGTACCATGACATGCAGGGGTCAAGGCAGTGGTGGTACCATGACATGCAGGGGTCAAGGCAGTGGTGGTACCATGGCATGCAGGGGTCAAGGCAATGGTGGTACCATGGCATGCAGGGGTCAAGGCAGTGGTGGTACCATGACATGTGGGGGTCAGGGCAGTGGTGGTACCATGGCATGTAGGGGTCAAGGCAGTGGTGGTACCATGGCATGCAGAGGTCAGGGCAGTGGTGGTACCATGGCATGTAGGGGTCAGGGCAGTGGTGGTACCATGACATGTGGGGGTCAAGGCAGTGGTGGTACCATGGCATGCAGGGGTCAAGGCAGTGGTGGTACCATGACATGCAGGGGTCAAGGCAGTGGTGGTACCATGACATGTGGGGGTCAAGGCAGTGGTGGTACCATGGCATGCAGGGGTCAAGGCAGTGGTGGTACCATGGCATGTGGGGGTCAGGGCAGTGGTGGTACCATGACATGTGGGGGTCAAGGCAGTGGTGGTACCATGGCATGTGGGGGTCAAGGCAGTGGTCGTACCATGACATGCAGGGGTCAAGGCAGTGGTGGTACCATGGCATGCAGGGGTCAAGGCAGTGGTGGTACCATGGCATGTAGGGGTCAGGGCAATGGTGGTACCATGACATGCAGGGGTCAAGGCAGTGGTGGTACCATGGCATGCAGGGGTCAAGGCAGTGGTCGTACCATGACATGCAGGGGTCAAGGCAGTGGTGGTACCATGGCATGCAGGGGTCAAGGCAATGGTGGTACCATGGCATGTAGGGGTCAGGGCAGTGGTGGTACCATGGCATGCGGGGGTCAGGGCAGTGGTGGTACCATGGCATGTGGGGGTCAAGACAGTGGTGGTACCATGGCATGTAGGGGTCAGGGCAGTGGTGGTACCATGACATGTAGGGGTCAAGGCAGTGGTGGTACCATGACATGTAGGGGTCAAGGCAGTGGTGGTACCATGGCATGCAGAGGTCAAGGCAGTGGTGGTACCATGACATGGAGGGGTCAAGGCAGTGGTGGTACCATGACATGTAGGGGTCAAGGCAGTGGTGGTACCATGGCATGCAGAGGTCAAGGCAGTGGTGGTACCATGGCATGCAGAGGTCAAGGCAGTGGTGGTACCATGACATGTAGGGGTCAGGGCAGTGGTGGTACCATGACATGTAGGGGTCAGGGCAGTGGTGGTACCATGACATGTAGGGGTCAGGGCAGTGGTGGTACCATGGCATGTAGGGGTCAGGGCAGTGGTGGTACCATGCATGTAGGGGTCAGGGCAGTGGTGGTACCATGACATGTAGGGGTCAGGGCAGTGGTGGTACCATGACATGTAGGGGTCAAGGCAGTGGTGGTACCATGGCATGTAGGGGTCAGGGCAGTGGTGGTACCATGACATGTAGGGGTCAGGGCAGTGGTGGTACCATGACATGTAGGGGTCAGGGCAGTGGTGGTACCATGGCATGTAGGGGTCAGGGCAGTGGTGGTACCATGGCATGTAGGGGTCAGGGCAGTGGTGGTACCATGGCATGTAGGGGTCAGGGCAGTGGTGGTACCATGGCATGTAGGGGTCAGGGCAGTGGTGGTACCATGGCATGTAGGGGTCAGGGCAGTGGTGGTACCATGGCATGTAGGGGTCAGGGCAGTGGTGGTACCATGGCATGCAGAGGTCAAGGCAGTGGTGGTACCATGGCATGTAGGGGTCAAGGCAGTGGTGGTACCATGGCATATAGGGGTCAAGGCAGTGGTGGTACCATGGCATGGAGGGGTCAAGGCAGTGGTGGTACCATGGCATGCAGGGGTCAAGGCAGTGGTGGTACCATGGCATGCAGGGGTCAAGGCAGTGGTGGTAACATGGCATGTAGGGGTCAAGGCAGTGGTGGTACCATGGCATGGAGGGGTCAAGGCAGTGGTGGTACCATAACATGCAGGGGTCAGGGCAGTGGTGGTACCATGGCATGTAGGGGTCAAGGCAGTTGGTCCACAGAGTGGGATGAATAGTCAAAGCAATTTGGAGTGCCATTTACCACGCCACTTTACAGCACCCTGAAGTCCAGATGGAGATTAAGCCCCTGGGTCCAGTACCAGCTACAGTACCATGAGTCCAGGACCTGCTACAGTACCATGTCATCCACCCATGGGTTCCAGTACCATGTCATCCCATGGGTCCAGTACCAGCTACAGTACCATGTCATCCCATGCAGCTACAGTACCATGTCATCCCAGCGAAGCAAAGGGAGGGTAGGAGGGGAGGAGGTCACCTCGGGCAAAATTCCTGGACATCACTGGACAGGAATGTAATGCTAAAGAGGAACAGACTTGTGACATGTAGCTACATAATCAACATGTAAAAGCTTGCAATTCCAGTACAATTTTTAAAATCTCAACTACCTTGACCTACCACGCCCACATCATTACATGTCCATAGCTTACCCCCAGGCTGGTTATAGACATAAACCCAGCAAGTTCAATGCTTTCCTTCTTTGTACCTCTGGGGTGGTAAAAGCAACGTTTTGTCCCATAAAACCAACCACAAAAACAGGATGGTTTTTATGCTTTTACCTGATGCTCAATTCCAGGATGAGAAAGCACTGAACTTGCAGGCTTCTGGATTAAAAACCACCCTAGGATTTTTGTTTGAAAAACTCAGCCTGGGCACCAGATTTAACACAATGCTCTTCATTGCCTCATAATTCATCACCACAATTTTTATTAAAAAAAAAATTAAAAAAGTGTATAGACTGTTAGTAAAAAAGCATCCATCTAACCTTCCAGTCAAATATGATGGCTGTGGGGCTGATTTCACCCTCCAGCATGCCCTTGACTGTAAGAAAGGAGGACTTGTTATGCTGAGCCACAATGAGATTCATGACTGTATTGGTGATCTGGCCAGTCAGGTGTGGCCCCAAGTCATCAAGGAGCCCATGAAGCTACTGTCACTTCATGTGATCCAGGATTAAGGCTTGACCTTGGAATCAGAGGGGTTTGGTACCACTGGTGGAGGCATTGTTTGATGTCCGTGTCGTAGACACTGATGCCCCCATCACATTGCCATTGAGCACCAAATGCCATTCTCAAGTCTAGCTCACAGGAGAAGAAGAGAATGTACAAAAAAGCAGTAGAAGATAGAAGAGGCACCTTCACCCCATTTGTTCTTTCAGTGGATGGACTGCCTCATAAAGAGGCTAGTCACTTCCTAAAGCACATGTCCACTGCTCTGTCCTTCAAGTGGGATAAAGCCTATTCCATCACCAGCAGTTACGTTAGATCACGACTCGCATTTGCAGGGGTTCGAGCAGTGAGCCTCTGTCTGAGAGGGTCACACACCAAATGGAGGAGTGGGCTGGGGTTGGATGATGGTGCTCCTCCGGCCTCATTCATGGAGTTAATTTTTTTTCTTCGTGACTTATTGTTTCTCTTTATAATAACTTAAGTATTGTCTAATTGTATGTATTTCATGTTTTATTTTTAAAAAAATTGATATGAAATAATTACATTAATAAAAAACAAAGCAATGTTTAGTTGGAAGTATAAAAAATGAAAAGCCTAATCACTAAGCTACCAGCTTCTTAGCAGATTCCTTCATCTTATTGAGATCAGCTCCAGCAGGAAGGGACTGACCATCCAACCACAGATCTGCCTTCATGGCAATCAGCTCCCATTCATCCTTTTGGGATGGATGCTTCAGCTCCAGGTACACAACACAGAGGACGGTGGCCCATATGGTGGCCACACCCCCATCACACTTGACTGGACATGCATCCCTCAGCTCCTTGAGGCTCTTGGAGAGGACCTTTGCAATGACATCATCCAACTTCCATGACCCATCAGCCTGCTGTAAGGATATGAGGCTGGACAGGGGGTCACCCTGTGGTTGAGCCATAGGCTTATATGAGACAGGAGCTGCACACTTAGACAGCATTGGTGGTGGGCCCGATGAGAACACAGACATACACTCCGTTTCCTCCTCCTTCGTTTCGAGGCATAGACCTTCCACCTCCATTCTGAGACATCTATCTTCCTTCAAAGAGGAGTACAGGTCCACAGGAGATTGGTTTGACAAACGTGTACTTGCTGGTAGAGCCTCTTCATCCTCTTCTACCTCGCACTCATACAGATCTTCATGGGACGCAACCGCACAGCACAAGGTATACAGATCGTCAGATTCAATCATATTATATACAGGAGATGACAAAGTGGCACCAAACGGATCGTCAGATTCAATCATCTTTGCAGTAATGTCCCACGTCTTCATGGCTCCCTTGACAGGCTGGTTGCTCTCATCTACTGCTACAAATGCGGTGTGACTGGACACCACACTGGACTCTATGCTCAGCTTCACTATCTCTGACTTCTTGTCTCCTCCATCCCTCTCCCAGTCCTTGATCAGGGCCTTGGCTGCAAGATGGTGGATGATGGGGATGGGGAAGGAGGGACTGTTGCCGGGTACTTCAAATGGAATGGAGTACTCCAGTGGCTTGCCCAGGACCTGACCCTTGAGAGAGGCAGTGCAGTCCACTGGAGACATCAGCTCAGAGGGTCCCTTCAGGATCCCATAGACCACAGCCTTGTCCCCACTGAACACCACAGGGGGTTTGGAGGGGGCCTGTGTGACCTCAAAGCCATGAGGAAGCTGGAACTCCACTCTCAGGTTTGTGACAGCTGGCTGCAAGGCTTGTTTGAGGCTACGAATGACCTGAATAAATAATTCCAATTAAAAAAAGAATAGGTTAGTTACAGCACTATTCATTAGCTCGCTGCATTAATAACCATTAGCATGCTCCACCCCCCCTACCTTTGGTTGTAACCTCTCTCCACTCTGGATGAACTCTGCTGTTCCATTTCCTGCCTGAGCCAGTCCCTTCACCAAATATGTGGACACCCCAGAACCAATTCCAAATGTGAAGCATCTGTGTGTGGACAACACCCACAGTAACCCAACTACAGTGTGCACAAGACAAGGTATGTACCTTGCACTCTCCACATTCCTCTTCACCTCCTGGATGCAGGCCTCTGTGTTGCTTACAGAGCCATCAGTCAGGACTAACACCTGGCGAGGAAGACCTTCAAGGAGTGGCTGTCCAAAGATGAACTTCAGAGGTGGGAGGAGCTCTGTACCTCCTAGGTCTGCATCCACACGCTCAGCATGTTGGATGGCTCTGTCAAGGTTCTCCTGGTTGTAGGGAACACTGGATGGAAACAGTGATTCATAGTTGTCCCCAAACCCTATGATGTTGAATGAGCAGCCTGGAGGAATGCTCTTCAGAAACAAGATCAGTGTTTCACGAGCACTCCGGATGAACTCTCCACCCATGCTGCCACTGCGGTCAACTAGGAAGATGAACTCACAGGCAGCTTTGGTGCTCTTGAACTCTGGGAAGAAGTTCAACATCACCACTGGACCTGACATCATGGACTCCTTATTTGCACCCTTCTCTCCATTCTCCACGATGGCCCTTGGCTCGTAGGGACTCTTGTACTGGACAACCACCACCAGATCCTTGTCCAGGGGCTGTCCCTCGTTGATGGAGGCCTTGATTACGCCGCCTTTCGTTTCCTTGCTCAACTGGTGAGTGGGCGAGGTGACGTCAGACACTCCTCGACTGGCTACCTCCAGATGGAAGCTAAATACGGCTGGAGCTGACCCTTGGTGTGAGGCTGCTTCTGTCTTGGCCAGAGGGTCTGTAGAACCAACAGGAGTGTATCGCGGTTTGAGAACCGCGGGAAGGCTGAAGCGCACGCCGCCTTCTGCATCTAACGGAAGCTCTCCGGCCAACTTCAGATGAAGCTCCGCATCTTTGTGTGGAGGTAGGTTTCCCAGAGAGATGCTGAAGATGTCTCCCGTCTTCTCCTCGGCTAGAGCTGCCGAATGGCCGCTGGCGATGGCATCGTCGTACATCTGACGAGCCTCTTCCTTCCCTCGTATGACGGCTTTCACCTTTCGTCCATCGATGACCGCCTCCAGTCCAACTACTGCAAAGGACTCCTCGAGAGGGAACCTGAAGACCACTTCGATTGGGTCCGCTCCCGTGTTGGAGTACTTGAGTGTGGAGTCGAGTCCCACCAAGAATCCATTGATGTGGGCTTTGACGGACACGTCTTTGAGTGGTAAAGGTGTTTTCTTTCCAACCACGAAGAGACCGGCTTCCGACATGGCAATGAAATAAATATATCGTTTGCCCGAGCATTTCCGGATTCCATTGCGCTGGACACACCTTAATCAGAATAGTCTGCCTAAATGATGCAAGAGTACTACATAAGAAGGTCTCTGGTTAAATATTATTACTGTTATTACTGACTGGCTCCTGGTTAGCTGAAAAAGGGAAACATAGGAATGGAAAGTGGTAACAGGGGCGGATCCAGGATTTTGGGGGGCAGGGGGGGAGGGGGGTAATATCTATATTCACAAGTGGGGTGGGTACAGGAGGGGGTGCAAGTTGAAGTGTTGTCTGTGATGAGGGGAGAGGATGAGACATCTGCTGCATTTGCTGGAGATAACATCAAATTGAAACTGAAAGGGATAGAAAAAGAGGTAAGATAAAGAGATATTCTAAGTAGGAGTAGACATACATGGTTGAATGCATTGGGACAGTTGAAAATGGACCTGCTATTTCAAAACATAATATAATACCTTACACTTGAATCATTAAATGGTTATCACGCTTGATTTTCTATTTCCAACTTCATATCACACCATTTCTCCAGTAGAAAGTATGCATGTATGTATTGGATCTTATACTTCTGTACCAAGCTTGCTCTGATACCCCTTGGGGTTCAAGTCCTTAAATTTTGGCAGGACCATTCCAATCACATCATATTCAGTATTAATATAGAGGTCACTTTGCTGTTGGTTAGTACGGATAGTTAAACAATTTTGATGCCTTCACCACCTTGGATTACTCTTACTCATCATGGTAGACATGCTCTTCAGTGGGCCCCTCACCACCTTCTAAGCCAATTTGTCTCTGTACCCTTGCCAGTTTGATTTGCTAACCCCTTGGAAGTGCAGCTAATTCCTAGGGGTGCCTTAGGAAAATGGCCGTTGTCGCACACTTGAATCCCTTCAAATCCCCCCTTCCCCTCCTTTCCTAGCCTGCTAGGACATGTATGGTACGTGCTATGTGTAGTCAGTCAGATGGCAAAATTCCTTTGTCTCACTTGGCTACTAATGTTAGGATAGTGTCACAGAGGAGAGTAAACAGTACCTTATTGGATAGCAGAGTGACGGGCTGTAACAACATACGTTGGTCCACTGTACTATGAGTGCTATGAGCATCAGTTATGCATTACCTGGTAGGACGAAGGCGTGGTACATGGGGGTGGGGTTTGGTGAAAGTTTAGAGGTGGCAGTTTTTTAAGCACTGTGTGGGGCTTTGTTTTCTATCTTGCAGGATATATCTTCTGGCTTTGTCCTTTGCGATCCTCTTACTCCATGTCATGTTGGCACCTTGTTTCAAGCACAAGTGAGTTGGCCTATGTAGAGGAGCTGGGAAGTTGCATACCAGTGCCACTGGTAGTTGTGTGTGTATTTTTTTTACCATTGCAACTTCTGACAGTTTGCACTACAAGTAGTTGCTGCAAAGTACAGTTAGATGGTTGCCAGGCAACCATAGACGTTGAATGGAATGTGACATGAGGGGGCAGCACTGTGACCTCTGTGTGTGTGTGTGCTTCCTCTGCAGATCATGATCATGGAGGTCAAGTCCATCATATGTGCAGGATATAGTGCTGTACTTCACATACATTCAGCTGTTGAAGAGGTCCATATTAAGGTATGTGTGAGTGTGGTCTGTGTGACTTCCTGGAGCCAAAATGTGAAACGCCTTTGTGCGCTGACTCCAGTGGTCTTCTGTAGGTAGTATGTTACTTAGTACGTTGGCAGCCATTTCCTGTTTACATGTGTGTCGGCTGTCTGCTCCCTCCTAATGCAGCAACTGCTTTCCATCATAGACAAGAAAACAGGCAAGCCTGGAACACAAAAACCAAGGTACATACACACACACACAAATGCCATATGAGAATCTCCTTTACAGCTCATGTATAAGAGCTATTAATAGCACATTTTGTTGATGTGCACGCTATTATTAGTGACATGCTTCTTCTACCTGTATGGATTGTTTAGGTTTGTAAAACAAGATCAGGTGGCCATAGCAGAGTTACAGACTGATGGACCCATCTGTTTGGAGACATTCAAGGAGTTTCCACCAATGGCACGTTTTACCCTAAGAGATGAGGGTAGGTGACAGTGTGTGTGTGTGTGTGTGTGTGTGTGTGTGTGTGTGTGTGTGTGTGTGTGTGTGTGTGCATCTATGTGGCCTGTTACTATTCTTTATTCTGGCGCCCCCCAGGAAAGACAATTGCCATTGGGAAGATTCTCAAGTTGATAGAATAATGATCTCACACAGAACTCAGTTATCTGCTTTAACAATTGTCAAAATGGGAGTGCACAGGAAATGAATTGAATTTGTGCGTCTTATGCTGATGTGTACTGGGCCGTCTGATCTTTAGTCCGCATACTTAAGTTACGTGTAGTTACTCATTCCCTGTTCCTCGCACAGCTTATTTGATGATATGGCAATTAGCCAAATGGATAAGTGGACATCTGAATGATGCAAGCCTCTCACAGTCACAGGGAAAAAAATCGTGTTCCGGACCTTGGGTTTTAACCTATCGACCTTGGGATCTGTTCTATCAAATGTATTCACTGTTGTCTTAGGCACTTTGAATACGTTTGATGGAACAGATCCCAAGGTCGATGGGTAAAACCCAAGGTCCGGAACACGATTTTTTCCCCCTGTGAATTGTGCATCATATGGAATTATTTAATGTATCGTGTGCGCATGTGTTTTTAGAAGAAGCGTAATAACAATGACTGTACAAGGCCGTAGACAAGGGGGGGCTTGGGGGGGCTTGAGCCCCCCCAAAATTTTCCTTGAGAGAAAATATTAAAATATTAACCGTATCTCGTATAATTAGAATTAACTACTTACAGCTGAAATCATAGACAGCGGTCGATCGTGAGTAGAGTATGGTCCACAGCATGGACTCTATCTCTGCAGAAAGCATCATCCGAACAATAGAAGACATTTTGCTGAGGTTATCCCTTTCACTTCAGTGGACAGTGCTACGATGGGGCTAGTTCAATGGCAGGCTGTAAAACAGGTGTATCAACTACTATACTTCGAAAAGAGGATAGAGCTTTGTATACCCATTGCTATGGCCATGCTCTGAACTTAGCTGTTCAAGACGCAAATGTAATCCCGGCCTTCGTGATACATTAGACACTATCGAAGAATGACAAAGCTGATCAAAAAATCTCCGTGGCGGCAAGTGATTTTTGACAAGGTCAACTAACTTAGTTATATAGCAATGGCATTCGTTGCTATACCGTATAGAGCCGGGTCAATTTCTGCATTTAATGTTAAGTTTTTGCTAACAAAAAATAAGGAAAACGTTAAAGCGGCTGGGGCTTCGCCCCAGACCCATTGGTGGAGCTTACAGCGCTCCCCTAAACCCCCTATCTGGGGGCAGGAGGGGCACGCCCCCTACTGCACCCACCCCCAGTCATTATAGCCCCCCCAAACTTTGAAAGTTGTCTACGGCCATGTGACACGTCCACCCTGTCATTCGTCCAAACATGGCAATATTCCCTCGAGCCCTCAAAAAAACTTATTAATGTAATTACACCACGGCATGTGATCACATAAAAGAGAACTTTGGAATTTCTTCGGCGAAATACAAATTTCCATATCTTGTCAAAACATAGATGGTCAAAATGATACCGCCACGGGCGTACTGAATAGTAGTGATGGGACAGAGAGCCTTGGAGAACATCCTCCCAAGACTACTCGCTTACGTTCGGAGTACCCAAACACTCCCACTCCCTCCGCGCGGCCATTTCTACGCCTTGGTTGGCGTTTTCAGCCGGCGGAGTTAGGAGGAATCGTTTGGGTGCCTCCAGAGGGTCCTGTACCTGCCACTTAGCACCGAACCCGGTGACGGCGTGGCCGCTTAATGGCACAGGTCTCTGGAAGCGAATCAATGTTTAACAGGACATACATCCTGCCAGACACCGAAGTAAGCGAAGTAAGCTAGGGTTAAATTTTCCCAGGGCGCCAGTCCCACCACTTCCACAAGTACTCCATCGAAACGAAGCACTCAGGAGCTCACTGGACGCTAATCCAACTCGCTAATTGATGTGACTGAGAATAGCTTTTCTGGTGTGTTCTTTTATAAGGCAGGAAACCGGCTTCCGTCATGATGAGCCAATGAGAATGATCTCGTTCCCAACACTTTTGTGGTGAATGAAATTTAAGACCCGGAAGTGACCCGAGTATTTAGGGGCCATTATTTTGGAATCTCCATTTTAGGAAGTACCTGTCAATCCTTCCCCCTGTACGAATGGTAAAGCTGATCATGAAGGGAAACTGTTCCAGAATGAGTGTTTCAAAATTTTCTTGTTCCAATTAAACTAATTGTAGCGGACTAATAGAATCTCCCTACGCGTCCAGACATGATTTCGGCCTGGGTATACCGCACACCGCATTTAGCCGCGTGGCCATACCACGTTATGATAGCTGCTAAACAGTGCATGTATTAATCCTACCTACATCTCGAAGTCTTTATTGGTTGGTTCTATATATAGCTGTTTGGACGCTTATATAAGCTACATTTATTTACTACCTTGCCATCATGAATTCGCATGCAGGCCGGCGCGAGAAGCATTGTCGTGTATTATACGTACACGCGTGAGTAAATCAAGCGGCTTATCTGACAAACCACTGGTGTAATATTATATTAAAGTGGGGGACAGCATCGAGGAAGTATATAGAAATACGGTAGTCCGGTGAAGCAGCTATATCAAGGTCCATGCATCAATGGATAGTATTTTTTATCTTCGATATTGGGATTAAGTATTTAGATGATTTTATTGCTATGTAGAACTTTAATTTTTCAAGATAAAAAACAGTTAATTCTTTCAATTCCATATTTTGGACTCATTTCGGTACCGCGTTGATTTTTTCCCGCTATAGCCGGTTTCTTTGGGGCTTGAGGTACTATCAGCAATTTTTCGCACCTTTTTACTGTGTTCCGTTCGTTAACTACACATTTCTGAAGTTTTTACCCTACTTTCACCTTTCTTACGTGGCTTGTGTCAATCTGCGGTTTGCTAAAGCAACCATGAAACTCAACACTTTAGGCCCGGATGTTTTGCTACATGCACGTAATCAATTAAATATGGCGGTGCCTAGTGAGAACGCGAGCGCTTTACAGTTGAGATCCCTGGAGGCTACGATCGCACTATTGAAGAGCAAAAGGCCTCGCGCCCTTGCAGAGGAACAAAAACAAGATATTCTCTGCGCTGCTGTTTAGGACGACGATTGGCGGGTGGCATGGCGACTTGAATCTCCTGCTGATGATGCCAATCACGATACACCAGCCCGACTGTTTTTGTCGAATAACCCAGCAGTGCAGCTACCCGCTGTTGATAGTGTCCCTTAGGCTTCTGTTCTGGATTTTCCAACAGTTCCTTGGCATCTTCGGCTTGCAGCGAGTGGTATGCGACGAGAATATCTTGTTTTTGTTCCTCTGCAAGGGCGCGAGGCCTTTTGCTCTTCAATAGTGCGATCGTAGCCTCCAGGGATCTCAACTGTAAAGCGCTCGCGTTCTCACTAGGCACCGCCATATTTAATTGATTACGTGCATGTAGCAAAACATCCGGGCCTAAAGTGTTGAGTTTCATGGTTGCTTTAGCAAACCGCAGATTGACACAAGCCACGTAAGAAAGGTGAAAGTAGGGTAAAAACTTCAGAAATGTGTAGTTAACGAACGGAACACAGTAAAAAGGTGCGAAAAATTGCTGATAGTACCTCAAGCCCCAAAGAAACCGGCTATAGCGGGAAAAAATCAACGCGGTACCGAAATGAGTCCAAAATATGGAATTGAAAGAATTAACTGTTTTTTATCTTGAAAAATTAAAGTTCTACATAGCAATAAAATCATCTAAATACTTAATCCCAATATCGAAGATAAAAAATACTATCCATTGATGCATGGACCTTGATATAGCTGCTTCACCGGACTACCGTATTTCTATATACTTCCTCGATGCTGTCCCCCACTTTAATATCGGTGCAACAGAGATTGAGCCCAAAAATATAATATTTTTAGCAATGAATTTAGGTTACAACAACACATGACCAACAACTGCATCAGATTACATGCAAGACAGGACAAACAAACAATACAATGTCGAAGCATACATGTTACTGTGCACTAATAACTATTCAACACGGCACATTCCTCAGTCAGAATTGAAGGTTGCATTGATGTGAAGGCGAACTGCATTAGAAGGCCCGCTTCTTTCTTACTTAGACATCGTGAAGGCAAACTGTATTGGAAGGCCGCTTGTCAAGTTTCTTAGGCATCATGAAGGCAAACTGCATTAGATGGCCTCCTGCCTTAGTATCGTGAAGGCAAACTGCATTAGAAGGCCCACTGCTTTCTTCATCGTAGTGCCTCAGTGAGCAGATATCTCTTTTTTTTCCAAGTGCTATGAGACTATTGTATATCCTCACATGACCTGCATGTGAGATGTCTGTTGCCATAAATTTATATGTCGGTGCATTGGTTGCACATATACATAGGTTTCGTCGAAGTTTAATAGTTTAGTCATATGGTCATTCATGTCCCACACGTCTTCTGTCGAATTATGGCCATCGCGTATACCTGTCGCTACTCTCCTCTCCCCTCCCCTCCATGTTGTATTCGTGGTACCTTCTCTCTACATTGTAGTACCTTCTCTCTACATTGTAGTACCTTCTCTCTAGAGAGAAGGTTCAGGACGGTACTAAGGAGGACATAGCCATACTATCCCCGCGATGGTATGGTATGGCATCAGAGATTGGCAAGACGGGCGATGGAGGCACAGTAGATTCAAAATAGTAACGATGATAAACTTACCAAACTAAATACCTGAGAGTTCGTATTTATAGAGATCCACACTTGCAGTGAAACACTTGTGGGTTTGTAACATTTGGAACCATGAATGATGTTATACCGGTAGCTAATGAGCCGCAGAGTTCATAAACATCTGGCCGAGCACCGAGTGAATACGAATTCATGCGCAATTATTTGTTTTTCCATTCTCCTAAACAATCCTTTGTCTCGCGGGTCGTTATGTGTCCAACTTTTTGTCTGCTAGCGCCGGAATGCTGACGGTGCCCATCAGACCGCAGAGGTAAATGGGATCAGTATATTATTATATGGGCGGGACCGCGTACCCTTTCAAGGTTTTGACCAACGCATGTATAATTAAGCCATTGTAACCAGGTCTGCTACAAAAATTGCGGCGTCATTGTGAAGGCGATCTAAATAAGATACATGATGTATATGACAAGCTAGTAAGCACACAACTGAGAATTCGAATGGGATTATTGACTCCCAAGCTTATTAATGACTCCCTTTAATGACTCCACTGTGTTCTGTGCCGGACGTCTGGTTCGAGGCTGTATGCCTGGTAATGATACAGCCTCGAACCAGGCGTCCAACCTCCCTAGTCTCGTGCCCACACCCGATGCATCGCAACTGCGGGTGGATTACATCACCGCACGCTTGCAAGCGCAGCGGTGACGTAATCCACCCGCAGCCATTCTTGTAATACACTTAATGTCTAATGTCCTGGGCGTGCTTCGCGGTGCACGTTTGTACACCGCGGGGTACGCAAAACAAAGTTTTTTTCAATCCGCCGTTTCAGCATTCTAGTGAAGTTTGACTGTTATCCCACGTTGTATAAGTCCTTATCAGTTTGGGTTGAAGCTTTGAAGGCCTAATACCTTTCGCTGCTAATACAACAAGTCGCCACAGGAGGTACACTGTACGGCGAGTGTACGCGGTAATTGAAAAATAATAATAACGTACGTACCGGAAGTTTCGCGTACCTCCGCTGTGACAAGTTGCTGTAAGAGCAGCGAACGGTATTAGGCCTTCAATGCTTCGGCCCAAGCAGATAAGGTCTTATACAATGTGGCGTAACAGTCAAACTTCACTAGAATGCTGAAACGGCAGAATGCAAAAAACTTTGTTTTGCGTACCCCGCGGTGTACAAACGTGCACTGCGGAGCACGCCCAGGACATTAGACATTAAAATCGCGCGTACGTATTGAGCCAATTTGTTTACCAGACCCAGTTCTCGCGTAGCGGTGATGTAATCCATCCGCAGCTGCTATTAACCAGTGCGGTGATGTTGCATGGGGCCGAGACTAGGTGGCCTTGAGATATTTTCACCCAAACCTACTCGCATACATCGGAGTACCCAAACACTCCCACTCCCTCCGCGCGGCCATTTCTACGCCTTGGTTGGCATTTCTCGGCCGGTGGAGTTAGGAGGAATCGTTTGGGTGCCTCCAGAGGGTCCTGTACCTGCCACTTAGCACCGAACCCGGTGACGGCGTGGCCGCTTAATGGTACAGGTCTCTGGAAGCGAATCAATGTTTAACAGGACATACATCCTGCCAGACACCGAAGTAAGCGAAGTAAGCTAGGGTTAAAATTACCCAGGGCGCCAGTCCCACCACTTCCCGAAGTACTCCATCGGAACGAAGTACTCAGTCAGCTGCTCGCTGGTGGCCCAACTTGCCAGGTGTGAACTAAGCTATTTTACGCAGAGTATTTATAGTAATAATTACGTCCATCTAAGGATTGAGCTAAAAAAAGAATAACACATTGCGTCATTTGGGGCGTGTTGCCTCATAACGGAATTCCTATTGAAGTAAGAAACCAAGTGGCCTAAAAAATAATTGTTAATTGCTTTGGACAACAAACATTTCTCCCTAGCCTGGTGATCAAACTCAGCAACGGCAGTGGTGGTACCATGGCATGCAGGGGTCAGGGCAGTGGTGGTACCATGGCATGTAGGGGTCAGGGCAGTGGTGGTACCATGGCATGGAGGGGTCAAGGCAGTGGGGGTACCATGGCATGTAGGGGCCAAGGCAGTGGTGGTACCATGGCATGCAGGGGTCAGGGCAGTGGTGGTACCATGGCATGCAGAGGTCAGGGCAGTGGTGGTACCATGGCATGGAGGGGTCAAGGCAGTGGGGGTACCATGGCATGTAGGGGTCAAGGCAGTGGTGGTACCATGGCATGGAGGGGTCAAGGCAGTGGGGGTACCATGGCATGTAGGGGCCAAGGCAGTGGTGGTACCATGACATGCAGGGGTCAGGGCAGTGGTGGTACCATGGCATGCAGAGGTCAGGGCAGTGGTGGTACCATGGCATGGAGGGGTCAAGGCAGTGGGGGTACCATGGCATGTAGGGGTCAAGGCAGTGGTGGTACCATGGCATGCAGAGGTCAAGGCAGTGGTGGTACCATGGCATGCAGGGGTCAGGGCAGTGGTGGTACCATGGCATGCAGAGGTCAAGGCAGTGGTGGTACCATGGCATGCAGGGGTCAAGGCAGTGGTGGTACCATGGCATGTAGGGGTCAAGGCAGTGGTGGTACCATGGCATGCAGGGGTCAGGGCAGTGGTGGTACCATGGCATGTAGAAGTCAAGGCAGTGGTGGTACCATGGCATGCAGGGGTCAGGGCAGTGGTGGTACCATGGCATGTAGGGGTCAAGGCAGTGGTGGTACCATGGCATGCAGGGGTCAAGGCAGTGGTGGTACCATGGCATGGAGGGGTCAGGGCAGTGGTGGTACCATGGCATGTAGGGGTCAAGGCAGTGGTGGTACCACGGCATGCAGGGGTCAAGGCAGTGGTGGTACCATGGCATGTAGGGGTCAAGGCAGTGGTGGTACCATGGCATGAAGGGGTCAAGGCAGTGGTGGTACCATGGCATGCAGGGGTCAGGGCAGTGGTGGTACCATGGCATGCAGGGGTCAGGGCAGTGGTGGTACCATGACATGCAGGGGTCAGGGCAGTGGTGGTACCATGGCATGTAGGGGTCAAGGCAGTGGTGGTACCATGGCATGGAGGGGTCAAGGCAGTGGTGGTACCATGGCATGCAGGGGTCAGGGCAGTGGTGGTACCATGACATGTAGGGGTCAGGGCAGTGGTGGTACCATGGCATGGAGGGGTCAAGGCAGTGGTGGTACCATGACATGCAGGGGTCAGGGCAGTGGTGGTACCATGGCATGTAGGGGTCAGGGCAGTGGTGGTACCATGGCATGCAGGGGTCAAGACAGTGGTGGTACCATGACATGCAGGGGTCAAGGCAGTGGTGGTACCATGGCATGCAGGGGTCAAGGCAGTGGTGGTACCATGACATGCAGGGGTCAGGGCAGTGGTGGTACCATGACATGCAGGGGTCAAGGCAGTGGTGGTACCATGACATGCAGGGGTCAAGGCAGTGGTGGTACCATGACATGTGGGGGTCAGGGCAGTGGTGGTACCATGACATGTAGGGGTCAAGGCAGTGGTGGTACCATGGCATGTAGGGGTCAAGGCAGTGGTGGTACCATGGCATGCAGGGGTCAAGGCAGTGGTGGTACCATGACATGTAGGGGTCAGGGCAGTGGTGGTACCATGACATGTAGGGGTCAAGGCAGTGGTGGTACCATGGCATGTAGGGGCCAAGGCAGTGGTGGTACCATGGCATGCAGGGGTCAAGGCAGTGGTGGTACCATGGCATGCAGGGGTCAAGGCAGTTGGTCCACAGAGTGGGATGAATAGTCAAAGCAATTTGGAGTGCCATTTACCACGCCACTTTACAGCACCCTGAAGTCCAGATGGAGATTAAGCCCCTGGGTCCAGTACCAGCTACAGTACCATGAGTCCAGGACCTGCTACAGTACCATGTCATCCACCCATGGGTTCCAGTACCATGTCATCCCATGGGTCCAGTACCAGCTACAGTACCATGTCATCCCATGCAGCTACAGTACCATGTCATCCCAGCGAAGCAAAGGGAGGGTAGGAGGGGAGGAGGTCACCTCGGGCAAAATTCCTGGACATCACTGGACAGGAATGTAATGCTAAAGAGGAACAGACTTGTGACATGTAGCTACATAATCAACATGTAAAAGCTTGCAATTCCAGTACAATTTTTAAAATCTCAACTACCTTGACCTACCACGCCCACATCATTACATGTCCATAGCTTACCCCCAGGCTGGTTATAGACATAAACCCAGCAAGTTCAATGCTTTCCTTCTTTGTACCTCTGGGGTGGTAAAAGCAACGTTTTGTCCCATAAAACCAACCACAAAACCAGGACAAAAACAGGATGGTTTTTATGCTTTTACCTGATGCTCAATTCCAGGATGAGAAAGCACTGAACTTGCAGGCTTCTGGATTAAAAACCACCCTAGGATTTTTGTTTGAAAAACTCAGCTGGACACCAGATTTAACACAATGCTCACACCATTCTTCATTGCCTTATAATTCATCACCACAATTTTTATTTAAAAAAAAATTTAAAAAGTGTATAGACTGTTAGTAAAAAAGCATCCATCTAACCTTCCAGTCAAATGTGATGGCTGTGGGGCTGATTTCACCCTCCAGCATGCCCTTGACTGTAAGAAAGGAGGACTTGTTATGCTGAGCCACAATGAGTTCATGACTGTATTGGTGATCTGGCCAGTCAGGTGTGGCCCCAAGTCATCAAGGAGCCCATGAAGCTACTGTCACTTCATGTGATCCAGGATTAAGGCTTGACCTGGGAATCAGAGGGGTTTGGTAACCACTGCTGGAGGCATTGTTTGATGTCCGTGTCGTAAACACTGATGCCCCCATCACATTGCCATTGAGCACCAAATGCCATTCTCAAGTCTAGCTCACAGGAGAAGAAGAGAATGTACAAAAAAGCAGTAGAAGATAGAAGAGGCACCTTCACCCCATTTGTTCTTTCAGTGGATGGACTGCCTCATAAAGAGGCTAGTCACTTCCTAAAGCACATGTCCACTGCTCTGTCCTTCAAGTGGGATAAAGCCTATTCCATCACCAGCAGTTACGTTAGATCACGACTCGCATTTGCAGGGGTTCGAGCAGTGAGCCTCTGTCTGAGAGGGTCACACACCAAATGGAGGAGTGGGCTGGGGTTGGATGATGGTGCTCCTCCGGCCTCATTCATGGAGTTAATTTTTTCTTCGTGACTTATTGTTTCTCTTTATAATAACTTAAGTATTGTCTAATTGTATGTATTTCATGTTTTATTTTTAAAAAAATTGATATGAAATAATTACATTAATAAAAAACAAAGCAATGTTTAGTTGGAAGTATAAAAAATGAAAAGCCTAATCACTAAGCTACCAGCTTCTTAGCAGCTTCCTTCATCTTATTGAGATCAGCTCCAGCAGGAAGGGACTGACCATCCAACCACAGATCTGCCTTCATGGCAATCAGCTCCCATTCATCCTTTTGGGATGGATGCTTCAGCTCCAGGTACACAACACAGAGGACGGTGGCCCATATGGTGGCCACACCCCCATCACACTTTACTGGACATGCATCCCTCAGCTCCTTGAGGCTCTTGGAGAGGACCTTTGCAATGACATCATCCAACTTCCATGACCCATCAGCCTGCTGTAAGGATATGAGGCTGGACAGGGGGTCACCCTGTGGTTGAGTCATAGGCTTATATGAGACAGGGGCTGCACACTTAGACAGCATTGGTGGTGGGCCCGATGAGAACACAGACATACACTCCTTTTCCTCCTCCATTTCGAGGCATTGACCTGCCTCCACCATTCTGAGACATAGAATATCTTCCTTCAAAGAGGAGTACAGGTCCACAGGAGATTGGTTTGACAAATGTCTACTTGTTGGTAGAACCTCTTCGTCCTCTTCTACGAGCTGCACCTCTTCATCGGATTCATCCGCACCTGCAATGCACTTGACATGATTACGAGTAGATGACAAAGTTGCACCAAACAGATCTTCAGATTCAATCATCTCTGCAGTAATGTCCCACGTCTTCATGGCTCCCTTGACAGGCTGGTTGCTCTCATCTACTGCTACAAATGCGGTGTGACTGGACACCACACTGGACTCTATGCTCAGCTTCACTATCTCTGACTTCTTGTCCCCTCCATCCCTCTCCCAGTCCTTGATCAGGGCCTTGGCTGCAAGATGGTGGATGATGGGGATGGGGAAGGAGGGACTGTTGCCGGGTACTTCAAATGGAATGGAGTACTCCAGTGGCTTGCCCAGGACCTGACCCTTGAGAGAGGCAGTGCAGTCCACTGGAGACATCAGCTCAGAGGGTCCCTTCAGGATCCCATAGACCACAGCTTTGTCCCCACTGAACACCACAGGGGGTTTGGAGGGGGCCTGTGTGACCTCAAAGCCATGAGGAAGCTGGAACTCCACTCTCAGGTTTGTGACAGCTGGCTGCAAGGCTTGCTTGAGGCTACGAATGACCTGAATAAATAATTCCAATTAAAAAAAGAATAGGTTAGTTACAGCACTATTCATTAGCTCGCTGCATTAATAACCATTAGCATGCTCCACCCCCCCTACCTTTGGTTGTAACCTCTCTCCACTCTGGATGAACTCTGCTGTTCCATTTCCTGCCTGAGCCAGTCCCTTCACCAAATATGTGGACACCCCAGAACCAATTCCAAATGTGAAGCATCTGTGTGTGGACAACACCCACAGTAACCCAACTACAGTGTGCACAAGACAAGGTATGTACCTTGCACTCTCCACATTCCTCTTCACCTCCTGGATGCAGGCCTCTGTGTTGCTTACAGAGCCATCAGTCAGGACTAACACCTGGCGAGGAAGACCTTCAAGGAGTGGCTGTCCAAAGATGAACTTCAGAGGTGGGAGGAGCTCTGTACCTCCTAGGTCTGCATCCACACGCTCAGCATGTTGGATGGCTCTGTCAAGGTTCTCCTGGTTGTAGGGAACACTGGATGGAAACAGTGATTCATAGTTGTCCCCAAACCCTATGATGTTGAATGAGCAGCCTGGAGGAATGCTCTTCAGAAACAAGATCAGTGTTTCACGAGCACTCCGGATGAACTCTCCACCCATGCTGCCACTGCGGTCAACTAGGAAGATGAACTCACAGGCAGCTTTGGTGCTCTTGAACTCTGGGAAGAAGTTCAACATCACCACTGGACCTGACATCATGGACTCCTTATTTGCACCCTTCTCTCCATTCTCCACGATGGCCCTTGGCTCGTAGGGACTCTTGTACTGGACAACCACCACCAGATCCTTGTCCAGGGGCTGTCCCTCGTTGATGGAGGCCTTGATTACGCCGCCTTTCGTTTCCTTGCTCAACTGGTGAGTGGGCGAGGTGACGTCAGACACTCCTCGACTGGCTACCTCCAGATGGAAGCTAAATACGGCTGGAGCTGACCCTTGGTGTGAGGCTGCTTCTGTCTTGGCCAGAGGGTCTGTAGAACCAACAGGAGTGTATCGCGGTTTGAGAACCGCGGGAAGGCTGAAGCGCACGCCGCCTTCTGCATCTAACGGAAGCTCTCCGGCCAACTTCAGATGAAGCTCCGCATCTTTGTGTGGAGGTAGGTTTCCCAGAGAGATGCTGAAGATGTCTCCCGTCTTCTCCTCGGCTAGAGCTGCCGAATGGCCGCTGGCGATGGCATCGTCGTACATCTGACGAGCCTCTTCCTTCCCTCGTATGACGGCTTTCACCTTTCGTCCATCGATGACCGCCTCCAGTCCAACTACTGCAAAGGACTCCTCGAGAGGGAACCTGAAGACCACTTCGATTGGGTCCGCTCCCGTGTTGGAGTACTTGAGTGTGGAGTCGAGTCCCACCAAGAATCCATTGATGTGGGCTTTGACGGACACGTCTTTGAGTGGTAAAGGTGTTTTCTTTCCAACCACGAAGAGACCGGCTTCCGACATGGCAATGAAATAAATATATCGTTTGCCCGAGCATTTCCGGATTCCATTGCGCTGGACACACCTTAATCAGAATAGTCTGCCTAAATGATGCAAGAGTACTACATAAGAAGGTCTCTGGTTAAATATTATTACTGTTATTACTGACTGGCTCCTGGTTAGCTGAAAAAGGGAAACATAGGAATGGAAAGTGGTAACAGGGGCGGATCCAGGATTTTGGGGGGCAGGGGGGGAGGGGGGTAATATCTATATTCACAAGTGGGGTGGGTACAGGAGGGGGTGCAAGTTGAAGTGTTGTCTGTGATGAGGGGAGAGGATGAGACATCTGCTGCATTTGCTGGAGATAACATCAAATTGAAACTGAAAGGGATAGAAAAAGAGGTAAGATAAAGAGATATTCTAAGTAGGAGTAGACATACATGGTTGAATGCATTGGGACAGTTGAAAATGGACCTGCTATTTCAAAACATAATATAATACCTTACACTTGAATCATTAAATGGTTATCACGCTTGATTTTCTATTTCCAACTTCATATCACACCATTTCTCCAGTAGAAAGTATGCATGTATGTATTGGATCTTATACTTCTGTACCAAGCTTGCTCTGATACCCCTTGGGGTTCAAGTCCTTAAATTTTGGCAGGACCATTCCAATCACATCATATTCAGTATTAATATAGAGGTCACTTTGCTGTTGGTTAGTACGGATAGTTAAACAATTTTGATGCCTTCACCACCTTGGATTACTCTTACTCATCATGGTAGACATGCTCTTCAGTGGGCCCCTCACCACCTTCTAAGCCAATTTGTCTCTGTACCCTTGCCAGTTTGATTTGCTAACCCCTTGGAAGTGCAGCTAATTCCTAGGGGTGCCTTAGGAAAATGGCCGTTGTCTCACACTTGAATCCCTTCAAATCCCCCCTTCCCCTCCTTTCCTAGCCTGCTAGGACATGTATGGTACGTGCTATGTGTAGTCAGTCAGATGGCAAAATTCCTTTGTCTCACTTGGCTACTAATGTTAGGATAGTGTCACAGAGGAGAGTAAACAGTACCTTATTGGATAGCAGAGTGACGGGCTGTAACAACATACGTTGGTCCACTGTACTATGAGTGCTATGAGCATCAGTTATGCATTACCTGGTAGGAAGAAGGCGTGGTACATGGGGGTGGGGTTTGGTGAAAGTTTAGAGGTGGCAGTTTTTTAAGCACTGTGTGGGGCTTTGTTTTCTATCTTGCAGGATATATCTTCTGGCTTTGTCCTTTGCGATCCTCTTACTCCATGTCATGTTGGCACCTTGTTTCAAGCACAAGTGAGTTGGCCTATGTAGAGGGGCTGGGAAGTTGCATACCAGTGCCACTGGTAGTTGTGTGTGTGTTTTTTTTTACCATTGCAACTTCTGACAGTTTGCACTACAAGTAGTTGCTGCAAAGTACAGTTAGATGGTTGCCAGGCAACCATAGACGTTGAATGGAATGTGACATGAGGGGGCAGCACTGTGACCTCTGTGTGTGTGTGCTTCCTCTGCAGATCATGATCATGGAGGTCAAGTCCATCATATGTGCAGGATATAGTGCTGTACTTCACATACATTCAGCTGTTGAAGAGGTCCATATTAAGGTATGTGTGAGTGTGGTCTGTGTGACTTCCTGGAGCCAAAATGTGAAACGCCTTTGTGCGCTGACTCCAGTGGTCTTCTGTAGGTAGTATGTTACTTAGTACGTTGGCAGCCATTTCCTGTTTACATGTGTGTCGGCTGTCTGCTCCCTCCCAATGCAGCAACTGCTTTCCATCATAGACAAGAAAACAGGCAAGCCTGGAACACAAAAACCAAGGTACACACACACACACAAATGCCATATGAGAATCTCCTTTACAGCTCATGTATAAGAGCTATTAATAGCGCATTTTGTTGATGTGACTATGTTGCTTTTTACACCACCCATGTCATAATCAAATCCTATATCCCACCAACTTTCTCGTAGAGAATGTTTTTATTTACTTGTATAATAATGTTTTTCTCAGCACATATGATTTCTGGGCACGAGATCGTTGCGTGCGTCATCTCTCTTTGCGCTGCGCGTGACCGACTTTTGGCACTAATCACAGTTCGTTCTATAACATGCGGTGATGTTGCATGAGGCCGAGACTAGGTGGTAGCCCAGTGGCGGATCCAGCATATTTTAGGTTCATTAAAACCGGGCAATTACGGGCACGGGCCCGTAATTGCCCGGCCGCAAGCCTTGAGATATTTTTACCCAAACCTACTCGCATTGTTCGGAGTACCCAAACACTCCCACTCCTTCCGCGCGGCCATTTCTACGCCTTGGGTGGCGTTTCTCTGCCGGCGGAATTAGGAGGAATCGTTTGGGTGCCTCCAGAGGGTCCTGTACCTGCCACTTAGCACCGAACCCGGTGACGGCGTGGCCGCTTAATGGCACAGGTCTCTGGAAGCGAATCAATGTTTAACAGGACATACATCCTGCCAGACACCGAAGTAAGCGAAGTAAGCTTGGTTAGAATTTCCCAGGACCGCAGTCCCACCACTTCCCGAAGTACTCCATCGGAACAAAGTACTCAGTCAGCTGCTCGCTGGTGGCCCAACTTGCCAGGTGTGACTGAACTAAGCTGTTCTCGGCTGAGTATTTATAATGATTTGTCTTACCTCATTTTGGCTTAGCTTGCGCAATAGTTTTGTTACGTCATAGGTTGAGCTAAATTTAGTAGTGAGTAATAAATCATGTGATCCCTATTGTAAGTTGAGCCAGAGCCGAGAGCGCACACGGTGCGGCCGGTGCGGCTTTGGCCGCACCAACTTTGGATCCCAAAATATGGGCTGTCCAGAGCGACGTCTAGTTATTATTCATTGTATGCAAAACAAAATCATGTAACCAGACAACGTATTTGCACCGGGTTACCCACAAAACAATTTCATTGCCATATTTATACGAGCAACTTTTGCGTATTCAGATTCTAGGAAAGCGTTAGCTTCTGGGGTCTGGGGGAGCTTACAGCGCTCCCCCAGACCCCGGGGCTAGCTGGAAGTACTTCGATACACGTCTACACGATTGGCCGCACCAACTTTTCACTGAGTGCGCCGGGCCTGGAGAGGCTACCAACTTTGCATGCTTTCTTTCTAAAGACTTTAGAAAGTAAAGTGCCAGCTATTAGTGTATAGATCAACATTTACTGCAGCTCGAGAACACGCCCCATTCTCTGGCTCCTCCCACTCCTGCCAACGTACCGTAATATGTTTACTCTATTAATACAATGCTATACAAAATCGTAACAAGGCTACGGTTGTTTATGTACTGATTGAGTGCAGCGGTTTTTTTTTGCGTCGTAAATAACTTCGGCGATAGGAAGCAATGAATTTGACACAAGAGACAACAGAGCGACCCTCGGAACTTCTATTCATTAGTTTCAACCAAGATGCAACGTAAGTGAAACACGCCTGGGGTAGGATTTGAACCTTGTCTTCGAGGCTATGTATCAGCGATTTTACGGGTGTCCGCGGAGAATGCGGTGTTTCAAGTGGCGACAAATTCACCATGCATAGGTCCCTCTCCGTGGGCACCAGAAGTGGCTACAAACTCTTCTCACTCTCACCATTGTCTGCTGAAAAACTCGAACCTCCCATCGAAAAAGGCAAAAGAAGATGGTATTATATTTGCCGTAATGGTTATTATTGTTATTTTTTTTAAATTCAAAGAGGGCGGAGAGGTGTGCATTGTGGAGAGACTGTTCTCAAGCAGCCTGGTTGCACTTGTAGAACTTTCAAATCCGCGGAAGCTAAGAGTGTGTCACTTCAAGGTAACAGTGACTTGGTTCCTGTGTCACAGCAATCACTCCTGGCATTGTATGGCTGTATATACAACTAAGTTCTCATACTTAAAAAATAAAAAAAGAAAGAACCAAGAGTAGAAATTTTTAGGGAGTTTTTGAACTGTCATGTGATTTTCTGTGGCATACACCCACCCACTGGCATACACCCACTGGCATACACCCACTCTCACAACCAATGCAGAAAGATTCTGAAATATGCACATACAGTTATCCGGATTCCATCCTTGCTGTCAAATTGAACCGACAGGTAAGTAGTACATGGGGCAGTGAGGAGATGGAAGGATGAGGAGGGTGTGTTAGGAGTTACAGAGACTGAACACAGATGGAATCTGGATCGCAGCTCTTATTACTGTGTTCTGTGGATGTAGGTAGCTAATTATGAAATATCACTATCATTCTGTTGTCGCCATGTGAGAACTCGTTTATTTTGATACCTGTGCCATCTGCCCAAACACTTATGGATTCTGCACACACTTGTATATTCAATTACTCTCAAGTGGTGAAGTACGCAAACTTCTCATATTCATCCTCTCTCTCTCTCTCTCTCTCTCTCTCTCTCTCTCTCTCTCTCTCTCTCTCTCTCTCTCTCTCCCTCCCTCCCTCCCTCCCTCCCTCCCTCCCTCCCTCCCTCCCTCCCTCCCTCCCTCTCTCTCTCTCTCTGCACAGAGATTGCTGGTGGTGCTGCGGCAGAATCTGTACATTCACAACATTAGAGACATGAAGGTAGTGTGTTGTGTGTGTGTGTGTGTGTGGGGGGGGGGCGGTAAGTTGTTTTAGGCACATGTCATTGCTCCCTCTCTATTGCTGATAGGTGATGCATACCATCAGGGATACACCTAACAATCCTACAGGTATGGTACACCACTGCAAATGCAGCTGTTTGAACTGTGGGTACAGTGAGATGTGTATGTATATGTACATGGTGTGTGTGTATGTGTATGTGGTGTGTGTGTGTATGTGTATGTGGTGTGTGTGTGTATGTGTATGTGGTGTGTGTATGTGTATGTGGCGTGTGTATGTGTATGTGGTGTGTGTATGTGTGGTGTGTGTACGTGTGGTGTGTGTGCGTGTGGTGTGTGTACGTGTGGTGTTTGTGTTGTGCTTGTTGTGAGGACTTTGTATGAGGAGTGCAATGAACTCATCTTTTCATTGCAGGATTATGTGCCTTATCAAGTGACAATGACAATGGTTACATCGCCTACCCTGGAAGCAATCAGGTATGTATGTATGTATGCAG
>OY811981.1:6886306-6931306 GCA_963681505.1 Eunapius fragilis | reverse complement strand
GGGGGTGGGGGGTGTTTAGGTGAGGCGCTGCACGTTGCCATGACACTGCATATGCGGTGCATGTAGTTGCACCACATTGGGTGTTCCCTTTTCTTTAGAGGCTATGCACACACTGTACCTGTTCCCTTTTCTTTAGAGGCTATGCACACACTGTACCTGTTCCCTTTTCTTTAGAGGCTATGCACACACTGTACCTGTTCCCTTTTCTTTAGAGGCTATGCACACATTGTACCTGTTCCCTTTTCTTTAGAGGCTATGCACACACTGTACCTGTTCCCTTTTCTTTAGAGGCTGTGCACACACTGTACCTGTTCCCTTTTCTTTAGAGGCTATGCACACACTGTACCTGTTCCCTTTTCTTTAGAGGCTGTGCACACACTGTACCTGTTCCCTTTTCTTTAGAGGCTATGCACACACTGTACCTGTTCCCTTTTCTTTAGAGGCTATGCACACACTGTACCTGTTCCCTTTTCTTTAGAGGCTATGCACACACTGTACCTGTTCCCTTTTCTTTAGAGGCTATGCACACACTGTACCTGTTCCCTTTTCTTTAGAGGCTATGCACACACTGTACCTGTTCCCTTTTCTTTAGAGGCTATGCACACACTGTACCTGTTCCCTTTTCTTTAGAGGCTATGCACACATTGTACCTGTTCCCTTTTCTTTAGAGGCTATGCACACACTGTACCTGTTCCCTTTTCTTTAGAGGCTGTGCACACACTGTACCTGTTCCCTTTTCTTTAGAGGCTATGCACACACTGTACCTGTTCCCTTTTCTTTAGAGGCTGTGCACACACTGTACCTGTTCCCTTTTCTTTAGAGGCTATGCACACACTGTACCTGTTCCCTTTTCTTTAGAGGCTGTGCACACACTGTACCTGTTCCCTTTTCTTTAGAGGCTGTGCACACACTGTACCTGTTCCCTTTTCTTTAGAGGCTGTGCACACACTGTACCTGTTCCCTTTTCTTTAGAGGCTGTGCACACACTGTACCTGTTCCCTTTTCTTTAGAGGCTATGCACACACTGTACCTGTTCCCTTTTCTTTAGAGGCTGTGCACACACTGTACCTGTTCCCTTTTCTTTAGAGGCTATGCACACACTGTACCTGTTCCCTTTTCTTTAGAGGCTGTGCACACACTGTACCTGTTCCCTTTTCTTTAGAGGCTGTGCACACACTGTACCTGTTCCCTTTTCTTTAGAGGCTGTGCACACACTGTACCTGTTCCCTTTTCTTTAGAGGCTGTGCACACACTGTACCTGTTCCCTTTGCAGCGTTGAAGGAGTGCATAAGGTGATGGTTGCAACGTCTGAAGGGATGCTGTACGTGAACAATGTGGAGCCGCGAGATGGGGGGGAGTACCGCAGCCCAGTGGAATACAGGTATGGGAGGAGGGAAAGGGGGTTGAGAAGGGTAAGGGGGTTGAGAAGGGTAAGGAGTTGATAGGGGTAAGGAGTTGATAGGGGTAAGGAGTTGATAGGGGTAAGGAGTTGAGAGGGGAATGGGGTTGAGAGCCCTGGGTAAGGAGTTGAGAGGGAGACTCAACACTCATTGGTTTGATGTAATATGTGGCTGTTCCCTCTTCCCCTCTGCAGGCTTCTGGACGTCGCTGGCTGTTCATCGGTAAGCATGGAAGGGGTGTGGCTGATGGTCTGTCGTGTGTGTGTGTGTGCATGTGTGTGTGTATATGGACCATTCATCATCACATGTAAGCAGCCTGGACAGTGGAGTGTGGATGCCCATAAGGACATAAAGTTCTTGGATACACCTGAACCACCCCACTCCACCTCTCCACACACACATCACAAGTAGCATTATGCTGGCAAAGTTTCAGACTTGGAGCTTATGTATATGTACATGTAACTTGCATTGATACGAAGGAAAATCTTAGTGTGTGAGTCAGAGTTCAGTAGTATCTATAGAGTACTACAACAGAGCCTTAGAAGAATGTATGGATAACAAAACTGTTGGATGTGCTGTGAGTTTGGAATATTGCATTCCACGGACGTCACCAACAAATCCTCCAAGTGGTCATATCATAAACTGTGCGCTCTTTTCAGAATGGCAAAAATGAACACTTGGTCGTGCAAGAAGTAATTTGGAATGGCTGTGTAGATTTTAGATCTCAGAGAATAGTTTGTCACAAAGAATATGCTGATGGCGTGATAAAAGATTATCCATAACACTTCTCAGTTGCATGAATTTTCAACTTCGTTCTCATATGTCCTTCCCCTGCTTCCCCCCGTTCCCTCCTTCCCCCTTCCCCTATTCCCTCCCTCCCACTGCTCCCTCCTTCCCCTGCTCTCTCCTTCCCTCTGCTCCCTCCTTCCCCCTGCTCCCTCCTTCCTTCCCTCTGCTCCTTCCTTCCTTCCCTCTGCTCCTTCCTTCCTTCCCTCTGCTCCCTCCCTCCTTCCCTCTGCTCCTTCCTTCCTTCCCTCTGCTCCCTCCTTCCTTCCCTCTGCTCCTTCCTTCCTTCCCTCTGCTCCCTCCCTCCTTCCCTCTGCTCCTTCCTTCCTTCCCTCTGCTCCCTCCTTCCTTCCCTCTGCTCCCTCCTTCCTTCCCTCTGCTCCTTCCTTCCTTCCCTCTGCTCCCTCCTTCCTTCCCTCTGCTCCTTCCTTCCTTCCCCCTGCTCCCTCCTTCCTTCCCTCTGCTCCCTCCTTCCTTCCCTCTGCTCCCTCCCTCCTTCCCTCTCCCTCCCACCTTTCCCTCCTTCTCTCTCCATCCCCTCCTTCAACATTGTGTGTTCCATTTCATCTTAATCTGCTGAATTGCAGCTTTCAGTGCAATATAATTTTTGCAAAACAGAAGTTTGTCTGCACATACAGTAGAACTTACTTGCTTAGCCATCACGATAGTGGTTATTATTTGGAGAGAGTACTGATATTCTAAATGTATTCCTTTCAATTACTTCATAGTGAGCCCAGTATTATGTCTAGTGCTATATGTATTGTAAGACTACACATGTACTTGTTTAGCACTGTGCCTTATGACTTTTGCCCATCCCTTTGGGCAACTGTAGCACTGGGGTGCCATCCCTTTGATTACTTATTTTCGTGCATGTGGTTCTGTTCCATTGCTGCAGGACTCGTGTGCAACTGATCAACCAAAGCCCTCATATGGTAGCTATGCTGCAGCAACGTCTGGTGCCCGGTAATGTGTGTGTGTGTGTGTGTGTGTGTGTGTGTGTGTGTGTGTGTGTGTGTGTGTGTGTGTGTGTGTGTGTGTGTGTATGTATGTATGTTTGTATGTGTGTGTTTGTGTGCATGTGTGTATGGATATGTACATGGTGTGTAGCACACATGTGAGTACCTCTTTTTGCACACGGCCCTTGTGGATGCCCCCCCCCCCACACACACACACACACACATGCATAGATCACCTGAGAGGCAACACATGTGTACAGAAGACGATGAACAGCCTCCCAACACACAAAGCGCTTCTCACTGAAGTAGCATGCAAAGTGCTTATGGTCCCCCCCTCCCTCCTCGCCAGCCTCTCCATCTTGTTTCTGTCCTGTGCCTGTATCCATATGTATGTGTGTATTTGTTTCAGCATCCACGATATCTAGCAGTCTGAATACACACCTTGTTGTATACACACGTTGAAGCTTCATTTATGTTGTATTGGGCCCTCTTGAGCAATGGGGGGGAGGGGGTGTGGTACAATAGAGCTATATGAAGGGGTTTACCTGATCAATAATAGATTTGTGGTTGTATCAGTATACATGTAGGGTGCTATAGTCAAGTATGGCTTAGTATGGTTTCTCCTGATCATGTGGAAAACGCCAGGCACATCAGGTAGGGAGCAAAGTAGCATACCTTGGCAGCACTATTACTATTACCATCCAATACGCAAGTCCTCAGTGCTGGTTGTACATGTATGGAGGTAACAGTTAGCACTTCTGTACTATAAGTAGCTACCAAAATGTGCAAACTATTTAAACGCTGCTCATGATCTAAATGTATTAGCCCCTGTTATGATCATTTGCTCCACTATGTGCAAACATGTTGTAATTGCAAAATGCTTGTGACAATTCAAACTCACATCAGCTCAATCCAAAATCAATCCGTATCTTATCATCGACATCACCACCACACACAAATGTATGTTACACCTATCAGAGGCAACACAGAAATGACATGCATTATTAGTATACATGGCACCAAAGAAATGTGAGGAAAACATCATCAAAGTTTGACGTAAGTGTTCTGCAGATCAGGGTACAGGCTTTCCCCTGCTTCTATAGGGGCGCCTATCACTGTGCACTGCAAGATCTTCTGGCATCCATCTGAACAGCTCAGGCGTTGGCCTCTCAAGAACCCTCAGGATTTCTCCAAATCTTAATGTTGGTTTCTCTAGGTTCTTTGTAAAAAAAAAATTGCAGGGTGCATGGGGTGAAAAAAAAAAAAAAAAAAGCATGGCAATACACATGCCATAGCTAACCAACTCTTTATCATGAGCTCATATATACTTCTCGAACATCCAGTAGTCGGTCCCCCGCATTGATTGTTCTAATTACCTGTACGAGTGTGCACTTCAAGGTCTCCTGGCATCCATCTGAACAGCTCAGGCGTCGGCCTCTCAAGAACCCTCAGGATTTCTCCAAATCTTGGTCATAACATTTTCTCTGGGTTCTTTGTAAAAAAAAATTGCAGGGTGCATGGGTGAAAAAAAAAAAAAAAACTAACCAACACTTTATCATGAGCTCATATATACTTTTACCTAATTATCGTGAGGTCACGGAGCACCTGCATTCTGATTGTACGGTTAGAAATGGCCCGGGCATAGAAAGTTTCCCAGACCACTTCTAGCGTAGCGGTGATGTAATCCATCCGCAGCTGCGGGTGTGGTCTGGGAACGAGACTAGTTCCGAATGCCCACACGTCGCTCATGATTGAGTATTTGTTGTAGGTGAACGCCTAGTAGCAATGATGGAACCGAGGAAGGTTTATACATCAAGTTGTCTTCCCATACGTGACAGCTACAGAGCAGACCTTGAATCGAGTCGAGCTTCTAAGAGCTTCTAAGAGGCAGCGTTATGAACAGAATTCTGATGCGGTGCGAGCTTCTAAGAGGCAGCGATATGAACAGAATTCCGACGAGATACGAGCTTCAAAGAGGCAAAAGAATTCAGTGACCAATCGGGTTTCCAAAAGGAGTGTATATTGGAGAAACCCTTCTGCTGCGCGTTCAGCGAAAAGGGCGCTATATCTGAAGCGTCCGAAGGTAAGTCGTTAACGGCAGATATATGATCTCTGTTAACGGTAACCACAAAAAAAGGACTACCACCCAAAGGTGAGTTGTAATGCATGTTTGGCATGGCTTGGCGCTCGTATACGTGTATTACAGCTGCAATGGTTAAACATTGTGATGCCAGGCAATAAATAGGCAAAGATGTCAAATCGTGGTATAGGCTTCATTCCGCCAAAACGCGAAGGTCCAGCTGTACCCAACTATGTGGTTCTAGCATGCTGTACTGGTTTATAGCTACATGCATGATGTGGTATTCAAAAAAATATATAGATAACGTTGCTAAGCAATTGGAAGTGGTGGTAAATATGTCCTGTGTTCTTAAACATGTATTTGGTTATGTGTATTGTATGTTTTGTGGAGGGCTGCCGTAGGCCGGCTAGGGGTCCGGCCTGCCAGTCCGGCCTCAACAATTCTGAGGAACTCGTGAGATTCCCGCCATTGCGAAGGTTTAGTAGTATTGTAGTAGTGTAAACACATCCGCTATCTGGTCTCATTTCAAGGTCCATACATCAAAGTAGGCCTACGCAGATTAAGCGTGGTGTGATTACTGCCACAGGCCGTTCTCCAGGGAACACTCCACTTTGTCTAGACACATTGAATGGCATTACAAGGATGAACAAAAATGCGCATGTGTGTAGCAGTCTTCACAACACAATTAACTGGAATATGATGCTTGGCTTCGGCTCTTGGAGATCAGATCAGTAGATGTCATGGCCTCTTTAGATCGCTTGGAATGGTGTAAAATGCACAAAACACAATTTCCCACTATTGCAAAGCTTGCTCGAATGTACCTGGCTATTTAAGCGTCATCCGCTCCATCAGAAAGCGGAGCAAGAGCCATTTTGATCCAGGAGCGACAGCGATGGAGTCTGCATGTACTTCCCCAACGGCTGGAGGCATCAATTACGCTAAAGCACAATGCATCAGCTGCAATGCATGGATGCTTCGAAAGAAATAATACTATTGCTCAATGTGCTATAAATAATAAACTGTTCCATATTTATTTGCATCTCAGTATATGATTTATTATTATCTTTAATATTTGAATTCTGAACAAGAAGTAAGCTTGATCTTTACATGTACAAATCAGTCATATACTATATGCATGTATTGGCACAATGAGGGGGCGTGGTCCGGCCTGACATGCCAGGGATCCGGCCTGACATGCCAGGGGTCCGGCCTGACATGCCAGGGGTCCGGCCTGACAGGTCAGGTCAGGTCTCTGGCCTGTCCGGCCGGCTGGCCTTTGGCAGCCCTGGTTTTGTGCTTATAACTTAGTAAATAATCATATGTACTGCTTAATTTACAAATTGAGTACAAGGGCACTCTTGAAAAAGCTATTCACATTAATAGCATTGTAAGTGATGCCTTTAGCAAGGCCCATCCTTGATTGACAAGTGGCAGCACATAGTATAAATAAAAACATTCTCTAACGAGAAATGAGAAAGTTGTTGGTACATATAGGATTGACCAATTGACCAATGGCGGCCTATATTCAACAGTAAGTGTATAATGTTAGTCTATATTAGTTTAATTCAAAAAGAATGGTGAGTAATAGAAATCATAGATGCATGTAGAGGTATTTACCATTGATTCTATTTACCAGACTGCTGATCCTATACGAGATGAGTTAGACATTCTGAGCCAGCAGCACTAAACAGCTGGTTCCTCTCGATGAGGAGCCATCATGCCCCCCTACCATGAGCATGATGACCACCAGCCCCTCAGGGATGGCCCTCAAAGGCCCCAGCACCGCCCTCCACGATCCCAAGAGGATGGCCCCTCCTCCTAGTGCACAACAGCGGTCTTCAAATGATGAAGACGAGGACGTCCCTGAGCCTCTGTATCAAGGAAGGAGGCCTTACCAGCCATAACGGCCATGTTATGATGGCTGGAGAGGGCAAGGCCGAGGAGCAGCACAGAAAAACATTTTTCAAATAACTAACGTTTATTGTTAGTAATAACTTTTATAGATATTACTAACTACTTTTATAATTATCGTGTTTATCGAAATACTGAATGGTGGCAACTTTTATAAACAAGTGAAGAATACATAATAAATTATAATTATAATATGTATTACTCTTCGACAAAAAAGAGGAAACAAGTAAGAAAAACATGTTGCATGTACTCAACTGGTATGTTGTATGAGAGGGGAGGAAAGGGGGTGGGACATTGCCCCTGTTAAAGAGGAAGGGTGGTGGTGAGAAGTAGTAGACACCAGTGTATCATCCTCACAATTTGTAAATTTAGGTGAGTGCCCCCCACCCTACACACACACACACACACGCACACACACGCACACACACACACACGCACACACACACACACACGCGCACACACACACACACACACACACACACACACACACACACACACACACACACACACACACACACACACACACACACACACACACACACACACACACACACACACACACACAAAACTGCCTTGGAGAAGCCATGGGTTTATATGAAGCCATGTGTGTGAATAGCTCAGCATATAAACTTTCCAGTGGCCCAGTCCTTACAAATCTATTGAGATAGGGTTTCACTGCCACTATCAAGGCTACCTTCCAGTAAAAAGCTAGAAATGGACCATGTACATAACAAAAAACGCGCACACAAGCCCACACACAGTTTGCTATGACGAAATATGTGAGGTGGTGGCAAGCAGATAGGCCAGCTAATAGCTAATGCCTCTGTACTGCATGAAGGACTCAGGAACTAGTGACACACACACTCCCATAATCAGAGTACTTGGTGTCATTTAAAGTAGGTTTCTGGATCACAGTGACCACAGTGCCACATTGCATACAACAATACAGACAACACACTTATATTCTTATGAACACACCAGTCCAGTACATAAAACACACTTGTCCAGATCTTTCTATACACCAGACCAACACACTAGTCCAGTACATACAACACACCAGTCCAGTACATACAACACACCAGTCCAGTACACATATATCACATCAGTCCGGTACATGCAACACACCAGTCCAGTACATACAACACACCAGTCCAGTACATGCAACACACCAGTTCAGTACATACAACACACCAGTCCAGTACATGCAACACACCAGTCCAGTACATACAACACACCAGTCCAGTACATACAACACACCAGTCCAGTACATACAACACACCAGTCCAGTACATATATCACATCAGTCCAGTACATGCAACACACCAGTCCAGTACATACAACACACCAGTCCAGTACATACAACACACCAGTCCAGTACATACAACACACCAGTCCAGTACATATATCACATCAGTCCAGTACATGCAACACACCAGTCCAGTACATGCAACACACCAGTCCAGTACATGCAACACACCAGTCCAGTACATACAACACACCAGTCCAGTACATGCAACACACCAGTCCAGTACATACAACACACCAGTCCAGTACATACAACACACCAGTCCAGTACATGCAACACACCAGTCCAGTACATACAACACACCAGTCCAGTACATACAACACACCAGTCCAGTACATGCAACACACCAGTCCAGTACATACAACACACCAGTCCAGTACATACAACACACCAGTCCAGTACATACAACACACCAGTCCAGTACATGCAACACACCAGTCCAGTACATACAACACACCAGTCCAGTACATACAACACACCAGTCCAGTACATACAACACACCAGTCCAGTACATGCAACACACCAGTCCAGTACATACAACACACCAGTCCAGTACATACAACACACCAGTCCAGTACATACAACACACCAGTCCAGTACATATATCACATCAGTCCAGTACATGCAACACACCAGTCCAGTACATACAACACACCAGTCCAGTACATACAACACACCAGTCCAGTACATACAACACACCAGTCCAGTACATATATCACATCAGTCCAGTACATGCAACACACCAGTCCAGTACATGCAACACACCAGTCCAGTACATACAACACACCAGTCCAGTACATACAACACACCAGCCCAGTACATGCAACACACCAGTCCAGTACATACAACACACCAGTCCAGTACATGCAACACACCAGTCCAGTACATACAACGCACCAGTCCAGTACATACAACACACCAGTTCAGTACATACAACACACCAGTCCAGTACATATACAACACACCAGTCTAGTACATACAACACACCAGTCCAGTACATGCAACACACCAGTCCAGTACATACAACACACCAGTCCAGTACATGCTTGTAACACGCCAGTCCTGCACACCAACAACACACCAAACCAGCACACACCAGTCCGGTTTATGCGTTCTTAACCTTTAAGGTTACCAAATATCAGTACGGACTAGTGTAAGGAGCTCACAGTGTGTAAAAATAGAATTAAATACTGATGTGGCAATGAGTCCTGAAAATGGGAAAGACATGGGTTTAGAGCTCTTGGAAGATATGTGGGTTTGAAATTGATGCTAGTTTATATTATATACCACAAACCTGGTTTTGTCATAAAGCGTCCCATATACTAGCATTCTTTCACACATTAAAACACACATGCACCACACACACTAACACCAATACATACATACACAAAGAAACATGCGCACACACACAAACACAAAGAAACACACACACACATATACACACATACACACATAAATGCACCACAAAATCCACACACACTAAAGTATACATGCACTAACAACAGCCTTAGTCTTACGTTCTGGCACCAAACAATACTTTGTTTTGAATCATGTGCCTTTAGGCTCACTCAATCTGTCATTTGCATGCAGTGCCACCTTTGGGAGAGATAGAAAGGTGGAAGAACAGGGAAAGAGAGAGGGAGAGTGATGGACAATGGAGATTCACATTTAGCCATGCACATACCTCGCATTAAAACAATCCACACAACCACACATAGCCATGCCTATAAATCCAACCATTTCGAATGGTACAAATTCAAGTTCATTTTGAGATGTAGTGGCCAGTGTGTTAATTTGATCCTCAGCAGAGGTAAACCTAGATGTTGTTTCTACACAACCCAACCAAACAAAAGATAACATCAACTCAACGTAGCATGATTTAGGGAGGGAGGTGCACCCTTATTAAGTATAGCACATACGATCAAAGGCTGCGAAACTCTTTATATGTAATGTCAGGATTTTGGTAGAGGATTTTGTTACATTTAGTTACATGTTTTGCACAAATTGTTGGACACTATCCCTTAGCTTACTAGGACTTGCCCACCACCCATAATAGCCATCCTTTGCTTCCAACATTGCACCAATGCTGCACACGTCCATGCCAGACAGAATGGCTCCATTGCACACTTTCAATCGGAAAACAAGCTCACACGTTTTCTGATGCAGCTTTGTTCATATACCTGTGCACACCATTACGGTTGAGTACAGGGTAGTGTGGCTAAGTTGGTAATGGACCAATATGTGATAATAATGTGAACTATTCCATGTGAACCCGAATGATGCTGGTTTGGAAGCATTTCAAAATGGCTCAGCCATAAGTGCATAATGTATTACTAATCATAATTTCTTTTTTGGGGCAGACTGAGAGACTGAAGGCTCTTCATACCACTTCCATATCACCCTCCCTTAATTCAAGCTAACAAAGTAGTCTACTACATTGTATTGTAGTAGGGACCTGATCCATAGGTCAGATTATCAGAGCCTGAAGTAGTGGTTATCATTAAACTATTGAGCAATACATTTATGACCCTCGCATCTACATGTACCACATATTTTTATTATACCTGTGTTTGTTGATAGAGGGTGGCAATTCATTGCAGACGATTGTGGCGTCAAGTATATACACTTTCCTGTCGTTTGAAAGTATTGAATTAGACAGGAAATATGCTCCCGCCTAAATAGGGACAGTAGTCATGGTAATGAGAGGGATGTATGGCAAGGCGGGGTTGTGCAGGGTTATTGGCGGGGGGCAGCTGGATTCGCCAGCTGGGGATGAAGATATAAGCAGTTGGTGGCAACTGCTGGGTCATGCTGAGCGTTCGTGCACGCAACTTTTGGACACCAATTTGCATTTTTGGTGTATGGTGGTGTCGAATTAGTATGATTGTGATCACATGAGCAGATTCCTTGACTGTTGACAGATGAGCCCTGACATGGAGCTGCGGCTACGGACTTTTGTGTGGAGTTGTGCTGTATGTATGTGTTGTATGTGGCTGGGCAGTGCTAGATAGCCGGTTATTTTTTCCCCCCGTTATTTATGTGGATTTCCCTATTAGAGGTTTTCCACAGGGGTTTTTCCATAAGGAGATGTGGGCTCATCTTCCTTTAAAATATAGGTTCGTGTTGAGCCCCCTGCCCAGCCTTGTGTGTTGTGTTTGTCGTGTATTCAGTATGGTGGTAGTGTGATGTGTACTCTGTACTCTGTACTGTATTCTGTTCTGTTTATTAAGTTGGCTGCAGGCGACGCTACACCAATGGTTATGTGATAGGGAAGGGTGGGATTACCATGTAAGGCATGTGGCGGGAGGACTATAATGCTGTGGGACAAAAATACTCCATCGATTGATCATACATATAAGTAATGCAACTTATAGAGAAAGGTTGGCGACCAACTCATGTACAACAAAACGCGATAGAATATTACAATTAACCCCCCCCCCCCCCCCCCCCCCGTGTGCATTGATTAGAACTACACGCACGGCTATACGACTTATGACACACTGCTAGTGCTCAAGGTTACAGCGCATGCCACTGTAGGGTACCGAGGCGTAGTACTAGCTCCGGCACTATATACCCAATAGCAGGCAGCCGTGAATATAAAGTGTCACATACGCATGCTGTCGGCTGAACAAGCTACTACTTAGTGACCCCTTTGCTATGCAGTGGTCCCTGCATACAGTATATAAATGAGCTGCACTGAAATTGAGCAACAAACCTTGCCGTCAGTAGCGTTAGCAGTAATAGCAGGAAAGAGTAGTCTGGGGACCAGACCCATGGCATAATTGTGCAATGCACAATTATGCCATGGGTCTGGTCCCCAGACTAGGAAAGAGCGCGCGGCACACTTCGTCCAAAATTCAGTTTTTGTGGGCACGAGACGGAGCACTACCTATTTTTTTAAAAGCATTGAAATCGCCATGTCGAGCGCTGTATTAAAACTAGGATAGCCAGCGCTTCGCCATTATTATCATCATTAAAAAAATCAATGGGTATTGTGAAAAAAGGGAGGCCTACAAAGAAAGTGAGTTAAGGAGCATAAATCTTTCTATATTTAGCAATACCTACATGCTGCAGATTGGTATTCAACAACTTTTCACTGGGATACATTTGCTACCATTTTGGAATAACCAGTCCACAATGCAATTCGTACATGTGTGTAAAATCGACAATGGAAGCTCCAACCCAACAGCAGCTACTGTTACTAAGTATATCACAATAACTGAATATCTAAAATGGTCAGTAAATGTTCATGGACACAAGTTGAATGCTGGTAAGTGCAAAGCTTTGTGGAATGTACATGACATGATAACAACAAAACCAGCACTTAGTACATTGATACGACAAATAGACAGCTTAATTGTTTGTCCAGGAAATCCTGATAGTCATTTTCTTGCACTAGCAGATGCTCGCATTTTTCATTCTCCAAGCAAAGGTGCGGTAGCTTTAATAGATTCACTCTTAGTTAGCAACAATAGATGTGATGCTTGCAAGCAGTATCGTTGTAATCTACGAGCTCTGCATAGTCAGTGGTTACGTCAGAAAAAGAAAAAAAAACAACCATGCCTTAATATCAAGTCATACTAGCTTCCGTTACTTAAAGACACCTGAATGCCACAGAGAATAAGAGGACTCAGGAATGAAATAGTGAACAGAAGAAAAGAATTAGAAAGGTTAAAGTGTTGTGTGAAAGTTGCCACTGAGCAGCATGGAATATACATAGAAGATGCTTTAGAAACTGATATTAAGAAAATTATGGAAGAGAAAAGCAATGAGATAAGAAAAACATACAAAGTAGATTCGTTTCAGTGCATACTTTGGAATCAACAACTTGAGCTTTTAAAACTGAAAGACAAACAACAAATAAGATGGCATCCTATGATGATTAGATGGTGTCTTAGCCTAAAGCTGCTTTCTTCTGCATCTTATCATGCTCTAGGGTCATCAAACGTAGTTATCTTACCATCTGAACGAACACTTATACTCATATTGTAAAAGCCAAGACTGGATTTTCAGCAGGAATTGATGCACAGCTGTGTCGTGAAGTAAATATAGATTGCATTCCTGATCATCAATAGTATGTGTGCCTGGTGTTTGATGAAGTTAAAATAAAGGAAGATCTTGTCTTTGACAAACATTCATTAGAGCTTGTAGGCTTTGTTCAAATAGGTAATTATAAATTCTCACTTGTCAAAATTTGAAAGCTGCAGTATGCCACAGTAAAGTACTACAGCACCACAACTTGCCAAACATATGGTAATCTTTATGGTCTCTAGAATTATGACTGATTTGCAGTTCCCTTATGTTTAATTTCCATGCTCAACTATTTCTGGTGACCAGCTGTATTCAATGGTATGGGGGTGCATCAGGAGACTTGAAACATGTGGATTTAAAGTGATAGCAGTCACTTGTGATGGTGCATCTTCAAACCGCACATTTATGAAATTACACCACTCTGGTGGGAACTTAACCTACAAAACTATTAATCCATACGCCAATGAGGATCAGTCCCTATTCTTCATTTCTGATCTTCTCACTTAATAAAGACAGTGCGCAATTGTTGGGCAAATTCATATGGTCACAGCTATACAAGAAAGCTTAAGGTATATATGTTTGTGTTTATTTTCATCGATTTGTTTTAATCCCTCTCATTAGATTAATGGTCAAGACATAAGTTGGCAACATTTAGTGGACCTGTACAAAGCACATAGAGGTGCTGATTGTGCAACACTTGGACTGTCTATTCTACCTAAGCTGAAGTGGGGACACATTGAACTGAATTCTTACTCAAAAATGAGAGTAGATCTTGCAGCACAAGATCTATATTGGAATAGCATATATGTGACTAGTATATGCCTTCTGCAGGTTCTCAGCACAACTGTAGCTGAGGCATTTTTATATGAGAACAACCCCCATACCAAAGAGACAGAAAGATTTGTTGTTCGTATCTTTGACAAATTCTTTGACCTGATGAACACCAAAGAGCTTTTACTTAAGCGCAAACCTAATTTTGCCCCATATGCTAATACTCCTGAATCTGAAGAGCGCCTGAAGGTACATTGTATGCATAAGTGGCAATAATAAGCTAATTGAATTAGGGTTGCTATATTTATTGTTCTAGTGGTTGCAGAATGTGTTTTTACCATACCTTGATGAGTGGGAAGCATATGCTCACGCTCAAGAGCATTTAACTTCTACTGAACAAATCAAGTTGTGCTTAAGTCAGGAAACATTGCAGGGGCTTCGCATAACAGGTACATTCTATATCACTAATTACTGACAGTATTTTAACAAACAACTCTACTATAGTCAATGCATTCATTGAACGGGTGAGATATCTGCTAAAGCAACCCCATGTGCAATATGTGCTGAGTGCCAAACTGTCTCAAGATTGTGTGGAATCATTCTTTGGCAAGCAAAGAATGAGAGGTGGGTATTGTGAAAACCCAAATGTATCCTCCTTCATTAGTGGGGCCCAGTCATTGCGTGTTCAAAGGTCTACTGCAATACAACCATGTAGAGGGAACTGCAAACGTTGAATAACAGATGATGTGTGTATTGATCATAAACCACTCCCAAAACGTAAAAGGATAAGCATGAAAAAAAATGAGTGCATTTCATTACACACAGCACACCACATTCATTTTTAAAAACATCATCAGCAGTAGCATTGTTCATATCTAACTTCCTACGTTTAAGTTGCTTTCGTAATCCAGTTGACTTTTTAGTACATGTTTTGTTATTTGCTTGTATTGTTCCACAAATGCTCCAGCAATTGAAAATCCTCTGATTGTCACCCATAATTCAATGATTTCCATTAACAGTTGTTGTTCAACTACATCATCCAGTTCTACAGCAATCATTGACCAGTAGAATTGAATGCTATCATTGTTAGCTATCTGGGCAATGGTGTCTTGCTTGTCTTTTTCAGAGCTATCCAATGTTGTTAACAATTTCTTAACCAAACATTCAATTTCATAGAACATATTGTATGCCTCATCTCGTATATGGAACAAGCCTCCCCGGTCTACTGCTAAAAGCCACCTCTTAGTGTACTCCAGGTAAGAGCTTGTAACAGAGTCTTCACCCTTCTGAGATAAACTTGATAGGCACACTATGAAACCCTGTTTATTCGGATGTGAACAGGTTGGTTTTAAAAATCTAGTATACTTCTACAAAAGTTTCCATGGAACATACCCAGCAGCATAGCGCAATGCATTCAGGTCATTCTCAGTGAGGTCAACATTTTCAATTTGCTGCTCATTCACTTCGTATTTTGTCATCACAAACATTCCAAACAATTTCTCGTGTACGTATTCCCTTAACAAAGGATCTTCAAAGTACTTGACATCTAAAGCACTGCTTTGCAAGTAATCTTTCCAAAGTAAACGAAGCTCCGATCTCCTTTTCGAATGGAAATTGCTCCACCAATGCCTCTTCTTACTGTCAAAAGCCTTTTTATTCTTTGGGACAGCGGGATCGGGCACAAGTTTCTCCGACTATTTTCTCGGCAACGCTCTCAAATTTGTCCCGGCCATTATGGTGGTCATCAGCAATGGAGTCAAGTATGACGTTTGCTGCTTCCTTAGCTGGCCTCATTCTAGGAGTGTCTAACTGACAGTCCTCGTCATCCAAAATGGAACAAATACGCTTCGAAGTATTGCGGCAGACATTTGGAGAATGGCAACACAAATTACGGTATCGCGGGAAATGCGATGAATCCTGTAATCTTTACCGTTTCCAATCCCTGTATTCTATAATTTATGGTATGAGTGACTTCGTTTTACCGTATAAAGTGTATGTATGGGTTTATGCTGCTAGCAAGTTGTATAGCAAATTATAAATGAGCATGAGCAGCGTTGCATGTAAGGTTACTCTTACTGGGGACGATATTCCCGGCGCCAAACTTTCGAAACCCTACAACAAACATACCATATCTGCATTACGGTGGTGGCTGCTGTGTAGAGGCGTCGAAGCTCCCACTTCCTGGAAAAAGCAGCAGATTTTGGATAGGTTTGTGATGCAACTTTTAATGATTAGTTTATTTACTTTTCCATTTTACTCTTCTTAAGAGTTCTCCTTACTGAGCAGGAGCAGGCGAAGATTGTGGATGTTGGCTCGTATACTCACAAGAAGTATGTATGCTGAAAGAAGCTGGTGCGCAGGTGCTGATGCCATCAAATCCACTCCCTCCTCTTACTGGTTTGAAGCAAGTCACGGATGCTAAATTTAAGGACATAGCTCCTTCTATACCTCAAGTTACATCTGGTAAGTATTACATAATGATGTTTAATATATTGACACATCCCTGTGAAGGACAGACTTGCGTTTGCCCTTGCTTTGTGTTCTGCCTTGAGGTCTGCCTTACATGATAACTCTGAGGATGCCTGGCTTAAGGTGTTCATGCTGCCTAAATGCATTCTTCTTGCCCCAAAGCGTGGAGGCCGACATCACAAGCCTGTGCCTATCAGTCATCTATGCGCCCAATGGTCCAAAGGTGAGTTCAGTGCACTATGGAATCGAGCATTCAATCATCATTCCTCTGGTCCCCATCCCACCTCTAACCACAAATCTTCAACAGTCCAGACAGCAGTCTCTCTTGCTAGGGAGGGACTCCTCTCTAAGGCCTGTCAGGTTCTAACTTCCTCGGGCCTGGCCCCCAACAACAATACCACATGGAATATCCTGGTCTCAAAGCATCCCAAAGGCACCCCCCCCCCAACTCCTCCCACAGCATCTCTCTGCACCTCTCTCAGCTGCCCCTTGCCTTCCACCAGACTTTGATATCATGGCCCTTTTGCACTCCTTTCCAAAGGACACAGCGTGTGGCCCCTCGGGTCTCTGCATACAGCACCTGATTGAAGCAGCAGAGGTTCCCCTTCAGTTCCCGATCTGTGCAGTGCTTAAGGAGGTGGTTAATTTGCTTATCTCTGGCAAGGTTCCTGTACAAGTGGCTAGGTTCCTTGCAGGGGGGTAACCTGGTGGCTTTGGAAAAGAACAAACCCAACTGCCCCCAGACATCCAGCCCATTGCAGTTGGAGAAGCCATTAGGCGTCTGGCTGGGAAATGCCTATGCGTGATCACCAAGGAAAAGGTTCATGACTTCCTGGCTCCTCTTCAGCTTGGGGTAGCTTGTCCAGCAGGTGCAGAGAAGACGGTACTGAGGTCCGCTTACTAGCTATCTGCCTTGTAGCATTTGCTGGTTTTCTAAGATGCGAGGAATTGTTAAAGTTAAGATGTGCTGATGTGGCCTTTAACCCTGAGGGCATGGTAATACAAATTACATCCAGTAAGACAGACCAGTACAGGGAGGGTGCATCTTTAGTGATTGCTCGTACAGGTACAGCCACATGCCTCGTCAGCATGATGCAGAGATTTTTCTCCATGGGCCAACTAGTGCATGGTCCACAAGACTATCTATTCAGGGGAATAATGCACACCAAGTCCGGAGAATGTTTGCGCAAGGGTGGTAGCCTTAGCTATTCTAGGCTGAGGGAATTGTTATTGGGAAAAATCAGTAGCCTTGGAATGGACCCTAAGTTGTTTGGGATGCACAGCCTGCGGGCTGGTGGTGCCACGGCAGCTGCCAATGCTGGGGTGCCTGATAGACTATTCAAGCGGCATGGGAGATGGAAATCGGAGTCAGCAAAAGATGGGTATATAAAGGACTCTGTTGAGAGCCGCTTAGAGGTTTCTAAGAACTTGGGCATCTAGCTGCCTTTCTTTGGACATCTAGTTGGCAGTCGTGCACAGGCGACGCTGCACCAAGAGTTGTCAATATGCATGGCGTAAGGGTGGTGTACATGTACGAGGAGGGAGATACATGTATCTGTCTGTTGAACGTAGTGAATTAGACAGAAACTATGCTCCCTCCGTATGTGATTGGTTGTACAGCACGTGATGTGTGTATGTGGAGGTGGAGGTATATAAGGTTATGTGAGCGGGAAGGAAATCAGTCTACGTTGCCAGTGCACGTGTCTGTAAACTTTACATAGTTTGAACGTTGTTGTGTTCAGCCGGATGGCTGGTTTATGAATGGGCAGATTGCAGACTGCCGTGTGTTCCAGCCGGGTGGCTGGGTATGTGTGGGGATGGAATGCCTCTGTATACAGTGTGGCACTGAATGTTTGATGCGAAGCAGGTTGTTCCTTAATGATCACTTCCACTCAGATGAAAGCTGAAGACCCTCGCCGAGGAACTCATCATATGTGTATGTTGTGGTGTCAGAGCAGTGTGTAAGAAGGTTTTTTCCTCACATAGTGAGGTTTTTTCCCTTGAGGTGGTGTGGGCCCACCACCTCTAAATAAATTAGGTTAAAATCCAAAGTAGCTGTTGATTGTTGGTCCCTGCTCTGAGTGTGGTTTGTGTGGTGATTATGTCGTGAATGTATGTGGTTTGTGTTGTCAGTATGCGTTGTATGTTGGATTTTTTATGTCTAGTTGGCAGTCGTGTACAGGCGACGCTGCACCAAGAGTTGTCAATATGCATGGGGTAAGGGTGGTGTACATGTACGAGGAGGGAGCCAGAAATCTAACTGTATTATGGTGCTTATACTGACTCCACATTGAAGTGGAGGTGTAGGTCTGAAGGTGTCTCTATAAATACCTCACTGCCATCAATAATTGCATAGGTTGGGAAATTTTTCTCGAAATTTCATAGGTTGAGTTCCAAATACTTGGGCAACAGAAGGAATCCATTCAATTTCCTTATATTCCTTATGCAAGAAGCAAATCCAGGTGGTGATATATATCTTGAGACCTGTGTTACTGAAATATCGAAACGAAATGCAAGATCTTTGTGCTTTAAGTTTAACTAGGACAAGAAATAACTGGTTTTTACATCTATCTTTCTAAGTCTATGACGTTTCCGTACACCATCTTTTGACCCCCAGTAGTTTAGATGATCAACAGCAGGGCCAAGTAACTGAAAAAAAACTAAAAACATACAATCCAGTATAAAATTGCACCAGCTTGTCATCATGTTGCAGCTATTCAATACAGAAAGGTTGCTTCTCACTATTCTTCAAATCTGATAGCTTGTTCTCCTCTTCTAGTACTTCTATACGTGTCAAAAGAGCTTGATTGATCAAGTGAAATTCCTCAGGCTGCATTCCACTTGGTCCAGGTAGCTCATGTATAGTGTAATTCATTTCTAGTTGCTCACCAACCTCAGCTATCAGAAGTTGAGCTGCTAGTAGCTGGAGTAGGTGTTCCAAGAGAGTCAGACTGGGTTAGTAGCAGTGTCAGAAGCATTTAAAACAGGAGCAACTGAAATCGGAACCTACGCGAGTAGGTTCCATATAGAAATCCTACAGTATCATGAAGTCATTATAAAAACGTCACTCACGTCTAGCGGGACATTTAAGAATCGGGTCACTTCGCTCTTAGTGGCAATGGAGCGATATCAAAAAGGATAATATTTCTGCGCTGTATCTGTGTCATAAGACGGTGTACTTTTAGAGAACAAAAATACTCGTCCCCATCGTCCGTACCCAGTCCCACCTAAAATTTCTCCTCCGTCGGCTTCTTATTCTTCTTCCTTCCGGAGAGTATAACTCACGACAGGAACGTTTGTAAAGCACGCCAAGTGTACCAATCGCTTCAGGATGCGTCCGCAGGTTATCTTTGGGGGTCTGTTAGACGCCTAACCGATCGGGCAATTAAATAAAGTGAGTAGTTCCTTATTTGGCGTTGATCTACAAATAGCGCATTACATCACTAGGTACATTACGCAGCCAATATAAAATAACCAGCCGTTATTTAATTCGTTGGTTTTCCCATGCAATCTAACACTTGGGCTAAAAAATGCCTTCACGTAAACAGAAGAAGAGATTGCAACAACGTGCGTATGTCAAGCGCGGTACCGAAAGGAACAACAAAACGACCACCCAAAGGTACATTACGGCCGTCATCGATAAATGTTGGATCGATAAATTATGAGCATGCATGGTATATTGCTAAAATGGAAGGAATAGTTTAGTTACAGCGGTAGAGATACTGCGTCTCTCCGTTTTATAGTAATATGCGCTGTTTGAAATGTGTGTATAACGCCAAAGTTGCTTACGTCAATTTGGTCATGTATTGTGGTGCATGGTTTATCTGATTATAGCGTGAGATCAGTTTACATGTACTTAGAGTACATTTATCCTTTTTATTATATGGCTTCGCTTTTAACCTTTATCAATCCGTTGCTCCTCAATGGAGATAGTCTGGGGACTAGTGTAATATTTGGTACACACCTCAACAGAATTGCAGATTCTAATATAAACCTGTCATCATCGCGCAAGTTGACGTTTATGCTACCTGATTCTATGCGTTTCAAGAACTAAATACAATACCAAATCCACCAGAAAAATTTAGGAAACAAGTAATAAAAACATTCTCTACACGAGAAGGTTGGTGGTATATAGGAATCAAAGGTGATGGTGGTGTAAAAAGCAAGGGAACAAGGCTTCTGATTGAAAAGGAAAAATGAAATAGACCTATATTAGCACGCACATTTAAATATGACAACATGTTGCTAATATAGGTCTATTTCATTTTTCCTTTTCAATCAGAAGCCTTGTTCCCTTGCTTTTTACACCACCATCACCTTTGATTCCTATATACCACCAACCTTCTTGTGTAGAGAATGTTTTTATTACTTGTTGAAGTAGTTCCACGCTCAGGTGTCATACTGTACAATTCCTGGTATCTCTAGTCTTCTCTATATTTAGCTCTCTTTGCTCTCGGGTCTCGTTTGATAGGAGAAGCCAATCGCTTCCCTAACAAAATGCTTGGAGTATCCCCATTTAGAAAATGCCTGGAGCACACTCGTGTACTTGACCCAAAGGTCTCTTTCCGAAGTTGTAGAGCCTCGGTCCAACTAGCTCGCCTAATGAGATCCTTGGGAATTCTATGAAAAGAGACGCTCGGATCGGTGGCCTTGGTACTCCCACACACCGTACATCGATCACCAGGCATGTTACCATCCGTACCACTGCTAAAGCTTGCTTTTACAGAACGCAACAAAACAAGATTCTTTCGCTTATATGCACTGGTCCATTGGTAAGGGCCTTGGTGAAGCCATGGGTATATATGAAGCCATGTGTGTGAATAGCTCAGCATATAAACTTTCCAGTGGCCCGGTCCTTAAATCTATTGAGGTAGGGTTTCACTGCCACAATCAAGGCTTCCTTCCAATAAAAAGCTATAGACCCCTGGAAATGACATACAAAAAAAACGCGCGCCCCACACACAGTTTGCTATGACCAAATGCAAAGTCTCTCATTTAAGTCATTCCGCACATGGAATGTAGAAATATGTGAGGTGGTGGCAAGCAGATAGGCTGGCTAATAGCTAATGCCTCTGTACTGCATGTAGGACTCAGGAACTAGTGAGATCTACACCCACCCATAATCAGAGGCTCACTTGGTGTCATTTAAAGTAGGTTTCTGGATCACAGTGGCCTGGGCAGTGCCACATGCATTGCAATCCAGTAGGTGCATCACACCTACAACATACCCGTCCAGTGCATACAAAAGTACATACAACACACCTACATTCTTATGAACACACCAGTCCAGTACATAAAACACACTTGTCCAGAACATTCTATACACCAGACCAACACACCAGTCCAGCACATACAACACACCAGTCCAGTACATGCAACACACCAGTCCAGTACATACAACACACCAGTCCAGTACATACGACACACCAGTCCAGTACATACAACACACCAGTCCAGTACATACAACACACCAGTCCAGTACATACAACACACCAGTCCAGTACATACAACACACCAGTCCAGTACATACAACACACCAGTCCAGTACATACAACACACCAATCCAGTACATACAACACACCAGTCCAGTACATACAACACACCAGTCCAGTACATACAACACACCAGTCCAGTACATACAACACACCAGTACACCAATACATACATGCATACACAAAGAAACATATGCACACACACAAAGAAACACACACACACACACACACACACACACACACACACACACACACACACACACACACACACATGTGCATACGCACATATACACATAAATGCACCGAAATACACACATACTAAAATACACATGCACTATCAACAGCCTTAAACCTCTTCCAATTACACACTGAAATTTCCAATTACTACCAAACATGAGAAAGTAATCAGCCTCTAGCAAATTTTCACTGTTTTATTGCAGTTATCTTCATAAAAGCAATGTTTTCTTCACAGAGCAAGCTTCTTGTTGAATGCCATAGTAATACTATTAGGAATTGTTCAAACAGAGGTAATTGCATAGTAACTGGTCCAGTATGAAGCCTATGCAGCAACCAGAAGCAACTTGAAGAAAATCAACAGTTTCTTCATAATTTAAAACTATTCTGCCATGCAATTGCTTAAATATGACCATTCAAACATATTATTAACTTTCCAAAGTTGTACATAAATGAATACATAGGTTTACACAAAGATTGCAGCAGTGTAGAGCATTTTCAGCTCTTGGACATCAGTTTTTGTTAGCCTGTTCGTTTTAGTGAGATTAATTCTGTTTTTCAATATACTTTGGACGTCCATTTCTTCCACTTGTGTAACCCCTCTGATTTTCTATTTTACCCACATCGATGAATAGCTTCCAACCCACCACTCAATAACTATCTTTCCTCCATCCAATAAAGAAATAACTTGTCCAATTTGTGGTTTTTCATCCTCAAATTTCTTTAGTTTGCAAGCCACAAACTGTCCAACACAAAGTGGAATTACTTCCTCAGACACAACATGATTTTGCTACTTTGCCTCTTGATCAGCTGATCCATTGCCACAGTGTGCCTACATAAAAAAAAAAATGCACTCAGTACAAATTGCACAATGAGAATTGCAAATTATAATAAACACTGTAATCTATCATTGTTAGCTGGCTATTGGTTCTGTAGAAATTTCAAGGCTTGCAAATTCTTTACATACATGTACATGTAGTAGTATTTGGTCCAGTTGAAATTTCTGGACTAGCAAAATCCTTACATAATAGTAAACTAGGCTTTTGGTTCTGTAGAAATTTCATGGCTTGCAAAATAGTCAGCATAATAGTAAGCGGGCTATGGTTCAGTTGAAATTTCAGGGCTTGCATAATACTTTACATAATATTAAGTACTGCCTATTTGGTCCTGTTGAAGTTTCAGGGCTTGAAAAATTATTTAGTAAGCAGGCAATTTAGTCCTGTTGATATTACAGGGCATGCAATATTATTACATAATGACGATTTCAAGAGTCATTAAGTTTAGTGCACAATGGTGTATTTTGATGTTTTGGTATGTGCGTAGTATTGATTACAGTGCTATGAGTACTAATTTAATGTACATGTATTGTTTCTCCATTACAGCACATGTGCAACTGCTTAAATTATCCATGCACTATAAATATTGGCACCTGGAGTGAGGCAGTTACATTGGCTGGTTCAGTTATCATGAGTGAAATCTGATCTGGTGACTGCAACACTTGGTCTGCAGCTGGAATTGAGTCTTGGACTGCTGTGATCTCTTTTCCTTGAGAAATTTTTGTTCTTTTGCCACAATATACCTGAATGCTATTATGCACTGTGTTTGTGTTTGTGTTTGTGCCTATAGCTTTGTGTGCATGCATGTATACATATTCATTTATGTTTTTCTGCTTTGCTGATAACCCTTGTATTGTATTGACAAAACAATATTTATGATAATTAATTGACAAACCTGCAATTCTACAAACTTACAACTAAAAGACCACGAGTTCTACTAAGCTATTCAGACATTTTCTAAATAAGATCCACATTATGCTATGGTGTGTACTATTATTATTATTATTATTTTATTACATACATTATAAGGCTGTGGTCCTAGCTGAGCTATATGGCAGGCTGAACCTCTGCTTAGTTAGAGCCAATGCTGTATGTAGTCTCAAAATTACTAGAATGTATGTGGAAATAGTCAAGTAACCATTGACGTTTTGCTGACTTAGGTAGCTTTGTGAAGTAATAGTGGTAGCTTAAAATGTTAACTGGTAGCAAGTGACGAATTGCCTCTCCACATTTTTCTGCACAGCCATTCAGCTTCATCACATCAAATACGTCCCACTGCACATAATCTACATGGGATAATGCCATTATATTGTCTCGTACCCAGACCCAAATGAAATGTGCGTAATGCGTTTACAGTATGACGTCACGATATCTCGCTAATTAATCGTTACGCATCCATTTATTGTCCCGTACCCAGACCCAAAATGAAATGTGCGTAATGATGCTCATCATTACGACATCATGATGTCTCGCTGATCAATCGTTACGCACATTTAGGTCTGGGTACGAGACTATGCAGGATACTGGTAGGGACTAGTTGGGCGTAGCCCGACCTTCGCGTATTGCATGGCTTCCGCCAATACGCGAAGGTCTGGGCCGTCGGGCTACTCCCAACTAGGTACATGTAGGGACGACACCAAATGCGCCATCTACACTTGCATCATAAGAACGTAATTCAGTTAACGAGTACCTTGTTTACACGTATCATCACCTTCGCTTGCTTCTAGGTTCCCCAATGAATAGTCCGAATCGATTTCTGTTGCAATACAAGGGATTAACTTCAAGGCACATTCAAATCGAATAGCCAGTATGGGAAATACCTTCAGAAACTCTTGATTGCTGTTGACTGCAAGTAGTGTAAGACGAACTGTTGATTTGTGAATCGCCGTGGGAAATAGAGAACGATAATTCTTTAGACGTTGATTCAGAGAGGTCGACGTCACTGAAATGCACTACTGACGAGCAGTTGCTGCTGATGTCACTAAAGTAAACGACTGACGAACTATTGCTGCTGAGATCACTGAAGTAAACCACTGACGAACAATTGCTGTCACAGTCAGGGAGTGTTGGGGAGTACACCCAACGATCAGGTATTGGCGAATCCATCACGTAGTTGTAGCCAGCTGCAACTTAATTGTATAATCTTGCGCATGCGCATAGATGTTCCGTGCGCCGGCTGAAATTCATTTCATTTCTCATCATTTTCGCGCTAAGAGTTTGTGAAATGTCCTTGTGGTGCTTAAGAGTTGACGGCGATGGATTTGTGGTTTTAATCAAGAGAGGTGAAAGAATGAGAGCAGAAGGCAACTATAAAGAAGGAAATCGTCCGTACGTAGGTGCCGTGATCGACGTGAAAGACTTTAAAAAAGCTGAGAAGTCCTACTTGGTTGTAAGTGTTATTCGTATCAAAACCGCACCGCGATTGCTCAATGGTTTAATATCGTGCTATTATTTCTTTTTGTAGTTCAAATCTCTTTCTGGTACCTCACCAGCGAGACAACTATCACCTGAGACGTTTGACTCGTCGGACAATGACTTCTCTAAACTTTTTGAACGAGCTGGAACGACTTCCAATTTCGTACAAATTTGGCAGAATAAAGTGAAACCTCATATATCTTCGGACGGAAGATTCGCTACCGGTGTTCCATCTAAAGGTACATATATAGTCATACGGCTCCTTAAATGATCGTATTTTATTTTAGTTATGAGACCAAGCCCATCCAAACAATCAGGAAGTAGCCAACGAGAAGATCAATGTACTGTTGGTGCATCATCATTGCAACCAAAACGGAGGAAAATTGACACAGAAGTTGATATGCCTGATCATTTTGACAAAGGACTTGAATCCTGCTTTCTCGGTATGTATACAATGTGCGCATTAGTCCCACACACCCTGTATTATTATATAAAATTGTATATGCAAGGGACAATTTTCTCAGAAACTGTCACATATGTCATATATGCACACCATGTACATCCCCACTACCATCTACACCATTGAACTCTCACACACACCATGAACATCCCACTGTCACACACCATGTACACCCCATTGTGTACACGTCATTGTCACACACACACACACACACACACACACACACACACACACACACACACCATCTACATCCCCATTCACAGGCAACATGTACATTACTATGAACATCCTACCATGTCCATCCCCACTTTCACACATATCAGTGTCACAAACACCTTGTATATCATACACACCATAAACATCCCCATGCATGCATGCATGCATGCACACTGTAAATAAAATGGTTGCTAGGGCAAACCAAGTTGGTTTACACTGTGTGGTCAACACGTGAAACCAAATTTTGGTTTGACATATCAGCCAATTTAAATATAGTGACAACCAATTTAATTTTAGTGTGATATTTAAGGTTTTACATGTTGTCTACACAATGTAAATCAACTTTGGTTTGCCTTAGCAACCATTTTTTTACAGTGTGCACTGTCACACACACCATCCACACCCTCTGTCACACACTATGAACATCCTACCAGTGTACATCCCCACTGTCACACACACAGCATGTACATCGATCCCACTGTCACACACACGACTGTGACACGTGCCTCCTCACACAAGTACACACCATCTGTACATCCACAGTGTCACACACTATGTACATCCCTCTGTCACACCCATTCTCACACCCCATCTACGCCATGTACACACCCCAATGCCACACACCATGTCATCCCCACTGTCACACCCACTCTCACACCATGTACAACCTCCTACACACCAATTTCACACATCATTACATCCCACTGTCACACCATTTACATTCCCACTGTCACACACACCATCTACACCATCACACACCATGAACATCTGACTGTTACACACACCATGAACATCCCACTCACATACATGTACCATCTACATCCCCACTGTCACACACACCGTTTGCATCTAAACTGTCATGCACACTAGTACTATGTACATGTCCATCCTGTCACACACACTATTTACATACCCACCATCACACACCATATCAATCCCCACTGTCACACCATCTACATCCCCACTGTCACACACCAAAACACCCATATGCATACTAGCCTTGCATTAATCATTATACCAATTATTCTACAGGAAACTATGCCTTACCTATTAGCTGCCCATTGTCACCAAGGAAGGAGCGCAGCATTCGTGATCCTGATGAACACTTTGTAGCCAGTTAGGCTAAGGGATGACGAACAATTTGATTCTAAACATCCAGAAGCTTTCACATATGAAACCATTGGAGGAAATCATTCGAGAATAGCTCTGCAACAATTGTTAAACGAAAACGACAATTTGAGACAAGACCCTCAGTTCTCATCACGGCGAGTGAGTGTGTATTCTCGTATGACCGATGAACAGGCACAGCATTTAGCCCTTCGGCATAATCGTGCAACTGATTTCACTTGTAAAATGACAACACAGGACAAGGTACATTGTATAAAATTCATGGTGTATTTTCCTTGTACTTATATAAATAATTTCTGCACTAAGGTTCACCTTTGTAGATTATGGCTGTATGCTATAGCAAAAAAATCGTTAACAGAAGAACCTCCAGAAAAAAACAGCAAATGGAAAAGTTCGTGTGCTAGCACACTTATGATGACTGTAAGTTGTATTGTAGCTACATGTATGATTTAAAATGTGTCCACAATTTTTTTTATCTGGTAGAAGAAGCAGTTAGAGGACAACATGGTATTCATGCTCTCCACTTTGAGCAACAAAAACTATGAATTGTACAGGGTTATTGTAACAGCATTTGAGAAGATCAAAGTCAAAGGAATTGCAGCACCAAAGGTGGACTGCAAAGGAAGCAACTTTCGTGGTCTGCGTGGATTCAGTGAGACAGAATGTACGGAAATGTTAGAAAAAAGTGCAAGTGGAGAAACTGTGCTTAAAAGTCTCAATTCAACTTGCTTCAACCAAAAAAAAAAGAAAAAAATCTTGGAATCATTTGTATCTTTAGTTGGCACTAAAGACTGGAAAGAGGCACAACAGAAATATCCTAATTTTGCCAATGCAAAATTACTATCCGACCTTTTTCTGAAGTGCAACTTTAATCCAATCCCAGCTGCTTTTACTGATTATTGCTCAAGGGCTGTTAGGTGTGTACATATTTATACCACATGAATGAATTATTGCATTATGTTACATGTATCTTATATTTCAATTTAGATCGAAAACAGCTCATTCAAGCCCCTCAGATATTAGTGCACAATCACTTATTGTGTGGTCAGATGAGAGGACATACTCAACTGTCCTTCTACCAAAATGTATTTCATCAATTACTTATGAAGACATCAAAACAACCATTCCATGTTTTGCAGGCTTTAGCCTCTCCTTCTTTGTCTTGGATAGCAAAGAATGTGAAAACGTGAGTTTGCTGGAGTTTCTTTTGCATTAACATTTTAGCACATAGAACATGACATATCCTAAATTTCATCTACAGATAGAATCCTATTTACGGACAGTGAAGGCCATAAATACAGCTTCAAACATTACAACATATTCTCTCGTTGTATTGACATCAGCATATGAACTGGAAGGGCTATGTGAACTGCAGAGGCAACTTTGTTCTGCACATATGCTTGTGCAGACAGCATACTACCAATCAGTGGATCCCCCTTCAGGTACTTTTGTGGTACATGTATTACACTTTCAAACAATCAAAATAATGTCAAACACCTCAGGATCTTTGCTGAAGCAAGTCCTGATACCATTCTTGATTGCTGTTTCGAACAAAACCTGCATAAAGAAGGAACAGGATAACCTTTTTACTGGTGCAAATATGTATGAAGAACTTATCTCCAGTCTATCAACTGAGAATGATTTAGTTCTGTACTGTGGGAAAGAAAAAAGTGAGTTATACTTACAGGCACTCAATATGTATCAGCTTTGGTAGACTTGAAATTTCTACGCATCCAAAAGTAAAGTTTATCAGCTTTGGTAGACTTGAAATTTCTAAGCATCCAAAGTGAGGTATAAAACAACTTTGGTACACTTGAAATTTCTAAACAGCAAAAGTATATCAGCCTTTTAGTAGACTAGAAATTTCAACGCATTCAAAAGTGAGGTATATCAGCCTTGGTAGACTTGACATATCTATCAGTGAGGTATATCAGCTTTGGTAGACTTGAAATTTCTATGCTTCCAAAAGTGAGGTATATCAGCCTTTGGTAGACTTGAAATTTCAAGTGTACGAAGCTTATTGTATAAATGCTAAAGATGCATACCTTGCATTGATGTTAATATACTTATTGCATGCATAATCATGCACCCTGATTTTCCGTTTGCATTCAGCCATTCCTATAGTTGCCATGAAAAATGGACGGAATGCTATGGTGCTGCATGAAGCAGCAACAGAGCTAGTTAGCCAGCTAACCAAAGATGGAGAAGATAGAAATGATGATGAAGAAGAACGAGAACAACAACGTGAACCGAGTGAAGAATATGGATTGTTGAATGGATTATAAGCACTAGGGTGTATTACATATATCCTGTTGTATTGTGCAATTATTATATATTATATATCAGGCTGTATAGCATTCCAATCTTTTACATTGGATATTGTCACCTTTCTAAGTATGCATAGTATTTCCAAACAAGACAATTGAAAATAAGTTGCGAATCAATAATATGGTTTGATGGAAATGGTTTATCAACTGCTACTTGTCAATGGTTTAACCCTCCTGCTGCTGCTCATTAATTATTCATAACGTGACGTATTGCGAAAGGAATTTTAGCATAGTAATTGATTTTATTTGCTACTCGCGTTTGGAACGTTTTCGTTAGAACTCTGTGCTCTGTATTGCCTATTTCGTCAACACACGTTGGTAAGTGCCCCAGCTTCACTCGCTATGCCTTTTTAACGCTACCCGTGTGTTCCATACACGGTGCGAACGTTGTTTCCGTGCCGTATCGTACGTTATCGTACGCTTACACGGGAGAAGTCTTTTTTACTCTGAGAATTAGCTTTCTAAGAACTTACATGTTCATTTAAGGGTTGTTATACCAGTTTCAACCTATCTCACCACTTTTTGTTGCTTTTAAGACACTTAGACGCGAGCACCTGTTGTGGGCTACAAATGGAGTTAGGCTTACTATTCAAATACGGCTGACAGGTATAAGTTTGCTACACGGCGAATTGCATGCAGATGTCGGGAGTCTTTGTTCTAAACAACAATGCTGTAATGAACGCTTCGCTTCGCGCGGAAACAGGCGTTACAGTTCAATCATGCTGCTGGGCATATATATATGCCCGTCGCATTACGCGAGAGCAATTATTGGGCATATATATATGCCTTCCGCAGTAGGAGGGTTAAGCCGCGTTGAAAATATGTCACAGAAATAGTCATTTTGTGCAACAGAAAATTTCAAATTGGAATTTACACACTGAAATTGGAAGGAGTTCTTAGTCTTACGTTCTGGCACCAAACAATACTTCGTTTTGAATCATGTGCCTTCAGGCTCACTCAATCTGTCATCTGCATGCAGCGCCACCTTTGGGAGAGATAGAAAGGTGGAAGAACAGGGAAAGAGAGAGAGAGAGTGATGGACAATGAAGATTCACATATAGCCGTGCACATACCTCACAATTCACACAACCATACAGAACACACATAGCCATGCCTATAAATCCAACTCTTTTCTAATGGTACAAATTCAAGTTAAGTTCATTTTGAGATGTGAAGCAAAGCTAAATTTTTAGTGACCAGTGTGTTAATTTGATCCTATCAAATATTAGCAGTGGTAAACCTAGATGTTGTTTCTACACAACCCTTTGCCCTACAAGCCAGGCAGGGAGGCTTGATTCTTCAGGTGTATCCAAACTATTTATGGAAAGATAACATCAACTCGACATAGCATGATTTAGGGAGGGAAGTGCACCCTTATTAAGTATAGCACATACGATCAAAGGCTACCAAACACTTTTAATGGTAATGTCAGGATATTTTAGTTTAGAGGATTTTGATTTAGTTACATGTTTTGCACAAATTGTTGGACACTATCCTTCAGCTAACTAGGACTTGCCCACCACCCATAATAGCCATCCTTTGCTTCCAACATTGCATCAATGCTGCACACGTGCATGCCAGACAGAATGGCTCCATTGCACACTTTCAATAGGAAACTAGCTCACACGTTTTCTGATTGCAACTTTGTTCATATACCTGAGCACACCCTTACGGTTGAGTACAGGGTAGTGTGGCTAAGTGGGAGCATACCTAATGGACCAATTTGTGATAATAATGTGAACTATTCCATGTGAACCCCAATGGATCTGGTTTGGGAGCATTCCAAAATGGCTCAGGCATATGTGTATAATGTATTACTAACCATAATTTATTTTAATAATTTAATTTTGGGGCAGACTGAGAGACTGTTCATACCATTTCCATATTCCGTCTTACACCTCCTTTAATTCAAGCTAAAAATTTTTATCAAAGTCAGGCCTGTACCGGGCTTGAAAGTAGTCCATCTATTGTAGTAGGGACCTGATCCATAGTCAGATTATCAGTGACAGCCAAAGCCTGAATTAGTCGTTATCATTAAACTATTGAGCAATACATTTATTACCCTCGCACCTAACACTTATTTTTATTACCTGTGCTTGTTGCTAGAGGGTGGCAATTCATTGCAGACGATTGTGGCGTCAAATGTGTGGTGGAAATATTCAATCAATTGAATTTGATCATACGTATAAGTAATGTAACATATAGAGAAAGGTTGGTGACCAAAATGGGTCAACTCATGTAACAAAACGCGACAGGCTGAACAATTCAAGCAAGCTACCCTACCCCGCCCCCTCCGTGTGCATTGATTAGAACACGCACTGCTACATGTATATGACTTATGACACACTTTCTGGTGCTCAAGATTATAGCGCACGCCACTTTGTAGGGTACCGATCGAGGCGTAAGCTTCCGAACTACACAACCAAGGGCTGCACGGCAGCCGTGAATAAAATTATGTCATTACGCACGCTGAACAAGCTACTGCTAAGTGTATTCCCGCTTCGCCATGCACGCGCAGCAGTATATGCATACATGAAACGATCGTGCGCTTAATAGGACCACTGATGCCACACCTAAATTGAAAAATCCAACCACCATGCACACACACACACACACACACGCGCACGTGTACGCACACACACGCACACACACACACACACACGCACGCACACACACGCACACGCACACACACACACGCACGCACACACACACACACACACACACACACACACACACACACACACACACACACACACACACACACACACACACACACACACACACACACACACACACACACACACACACACACAGGTACAATGAGAGTGTTGGTCTGGCTCCAGCATCTCTTCTGGTGAAGAAAGAGTACCTCACAAGACATGCGCCGGTAACACTGAGATCCCTAAGTCATGGGGGTAAAATCTAGTTTATTTTTCATGCCATTTTAAACGTTACAGATCTTTTGCCATACCCTATCTGGCATACCTGAACCACCACGCAGAAGGTTCACCCCAGTCAGGGGCGGATCCAGGATTTTGGGAAAGGGGAGGGGGGGGGGTCTGATAAATATATTCACAACTGGGGGAGGCATGTCCCCTCCCGTGACAGCAAGGGGGTCTGGGGCGAAGGCCCAGCCGCTTTTTTGCTTTTGCGTTTATTTAGCATGAAATTCACAGTGATATCCAATACATATACATCACGCGATATCCAGATTACTAGAGCCTGCGCATGAATGGCGACAAGAAAACTCTTCATTCTTCACAATGCTGTGGTTCCTACTGCTCAGCAATTCAATTCGTGACGGAAAGCTTTTGTGAATTTGAGACCGAAGCGTGCACGTGACCATGCACCAGCTATACATGTCGGTCTATAAACGTTAACGACTCATGTATGTTTTACTCTAGTATTAATATTAGTTTGTTTACCTGTTAGGAAAAGAATCTGAGATCCATCCCACTCACGTCTTTTGATCGCTTACCTCAATTGCTGCTCACACGCACCGATCGCGCGATTAAGTACTAATTATCTACATGCACACATGCCGTTATGTATAGGAGGATTAAATTAGATCGATATAGACCCCGCTTGGCTAGAACGATTTGCAAGCTTGCATGCAAATTCAAGGACGGTAACATGCAGAACGCTGCATAGATTACAGTATGCATTACGTCATTCTTCATAATAGGAAAGGGGGGGGCCGGACCCCCTGGACCCCCCCCCCCCCCCCCCCCCCCCCAAATCCGCCCCTGCCCAGCTTACAATCTTTGTCAATAGATCTTTGCGGTAGATTACTGGAATCTGACGTAAGTAGTGCAGAAGAAGGGGCGTTTGAGAATGGAGGTGTAGACACAAATGGTGATACACCAGTAATGGAGCTGGTACCACCTATAGATGATTTGACAACACTGCTCCTGCATAAAGCATGCATATAGCCGCTAGACCACACCCCTCCTGATACTTATGCTATGTTTGGTTTGATTACACAGAATGATATGATGTCACTGGTCGTAGGGGTATTAGTTCTTTGGAAGGAGGTACTATCAGGAGTTATTGGGTGTCACTTGGGTGTCACTATCAAGAGGTGTTGGTGTCATGTAGGTTGTCATAATATGCAGGAAGTGCAAACTTCACACCAGGGTCAGCCACTGGGTCTGTTCCCGAAGGTACCAGTGAGGCAATGGATCCTAGGAAAGAAGAGATCAAGGGTCTTGATATGTGTATGGCATGCAGGAGATGTGGAGCGTGGGGTATCAACTGCCACTGAACTGCTGGCGACAGGGTTTGAAGGTGTGGCCAGCACCCTGAGCGGGTGACCTAAGATAGCGCCGAATGTTCGCCGACCTGTAACGTTTTATTGTCAATCAGATAATTATAAGTGAAGCGGGTACAATTGGAGCCCGTATTCGGAATGCGGGTGAAAAGTTGACCCTGTCCAGTGTTCCCATCTGGACCAGTACGAAGGGCATAACCAAATTCTATGCACGCTCCTCCATCGCTTGTTATAGCCCCTTCTGTTTGTGTGTCCCGTGGAAACATGCACATCTGAGGTTTCCAAATGCACGAGATCGTCGTTATAGCGTCATTGCCGATAATTGACTATAGCCGAAAAAATAAAGCACTGATAGCCACCATCAATATAATGCAGCAAATCTACACTGAAATAACACGCGTATTTTCTATTTACATATGGTGGTTACAGTACTTTCTTCATGCATGTATGCATGCATGCAGTTCATCCTTGTGGTAAAGCCGGTATTTGATTGAACATTTCGATGCGGCCTCTGGTCTTCGGTGGTCGGCCCCGTATATTGTTGTGTTCTTCGGCAAATCTACGACGCGCACCTGGCTCTTGATTGATACCAGATGGATAAAAGTACGGTTGTGAGAAAGCAATGTAGAAAGTCTGGAATCTATTAGCAGTAGTATCTACAGTATTTACAACAACCTTGTTCATTATTAGGCTCACGCAGCCACCTGCTGAAGTGCCGCCACACGGACTGTTGAAGGTGTACAGGAACATGTCGTACGTTCGCTCGTTGAGGTTCGGCGTTTGACTATTGTGCAATGCCAAAAGTCTATCCCACTCCGGTAACAATATCGATTCAGTGTGTATATTTCGGTTCTGTGGATCCGGCCGCGGCCGCGCAGGGTCTGTGCACAAACCCATCCCGTTAATAGTGGCAAAGTTAGCAGTGATGCCAAGCCTTCTAGGAACTAGGCACAATATCCCCCACTGTGCGTTTGCAGGCATAACATTTGGAACAAACGCTCTCCTGATGTCGTTTGTGAAACTTGTGGCCCTATTTTGGTTCACCTGCTGCAGCTGCACGATGCTCTCTTCCAATTTTTTGCCCACACAGGCAGCTACAAGACCACCGACCAAAACTAGGACAGCGAGTAGTAGCTTCTTCATATCTATAACAAAAAAAACCCCGGCTAAAACTGATGATCATGGCAGTGCATGACTTGTTATATATAGCTTTAAATTGTTACAATTAGCATAGAAAATATTAATTGTATAACTTACTGCTCTAGAAATTCAGTCGCACGCACTCTTTTAATTTTTATCCTGCTCAACAACACGGCAATGTACGCATATATGTAATTGGATCCATTCGGATTCCATGAAAGAACATAATTCGAGCTGCAATTAGGGTTATCACTTATGCGCTTTTCCTGTAGGTATAAGGACCAGTTGTCCGTATTAGCTTAAAAATTAATCGATACTATAACTGAATATAGATATTCTGCCTTAAATCGAATGTTCGGCACCGAAGCATCAATTATCTTGCATACACTTCGAACTTGCATTGCTATTATTAACGTAACACATCTCAACAAAACACTCGCAAATATTAGATGTGGGAGTAAATATTGTTTCTTTTAAAAATACAAACTGGTGTAAACCGCACAATACCCTTATTTACATGCAAATTTGCCAACCACACTGCATTATTAGAATTTCATTAGTTCATACCATTATTGTTCAAACCAATTCCATTGAAGAGCAAGGGAAAAAATTAATGTCAACTACCACGGTTTCCACAGTATTTTTCAAAGATACATGGACATCCCAAACATAATATATAGGACGCCGCATATATTTGTACAGGCAGGGTTGCTGCGGTTAACCGCACATTTCTATGTCGGTTAGCCGCTAACCCCATAGATACACTACAGTAGCGCCTCGGTCACTGCATATCCCACATTGGGAAAATATGCCCTATTCATAGCAATGTTATCTAGGGCCTTGTGTTCCTAGCGATCGCTACAACCCACCGCTAATGAGATTCATTTCGTCAAGGAACTCATTAGAAGGTGGTTTATAAATTAAAACTATACCTCTCTTAATAATTATCCGACTAAGACCTAAATATGGTTTGTTATGTACAGTCCATACCTCACACTAAGGGAAAATTAACACCTCGCACTAAGGGAAAATAAGGGCAATTCATAGGGAGTTAAGCTAACTGTCAGTGTTCATAGCGCTATCTAGAACACTGACAGTTAGCTTAGATACCGCTATGAACACTGACAGTTAGCTTAACTCCCTATGAATTGCCCTATTTTCCCTTAGTGCGAGGTGTTAATTTTCCCTTAGTGCGAGGTATGGACTGTATGATCTTAAATGTGTCACAAAAATGTTTTGTGGCAGGAAGGGGTAATCCTACGAGACCCGCTGAAGCCGTGTTCATGAAGGATTTATAATTGGTATAATCTTTCTGTGGTTTGTGGTCGCGTCCCCCAAAATACCTTGGTAACTATTTGACGCCAATTTGCGGCCACAGGACTTAATCTTTAAGAATTTTAGCTGCATGCAAACGCGCCTTACCTTCACCCTTTGGTTGAAAAAAAAACGAACTTACCTGTACAGTACCGTGCATACACATCACCGTTATATACATAAGACAGGCTCCACAACATGGACAGCTGACGACAGATAGGCAGGTGCCAGCTCCAACGCCATGACTATTAGTGAGAGACAACATGTACAAGTGGCTAGATTGAGATGCATCGACCAGCGCTAAGGGTGAGGTGTATGCACGGTATACTGTACAGGTAAGTTCGCTTTCTTTTCAACCAAAGGGTGAAGTTAAGGCGCGTTTGCATGCAGCAAGCAGTGTTGCCGCGGTTGACCGATTGGAGGAAGTCACGGACGGCCAGTTGACCGGAATAGACCTCTGGCGGTCACGGTCACGGCTAGAGATAGCCGTCACCAGTCCATACGGTCACGATCACGGGCAGGCCGTTTGAAACCTATCCGGCACGGTCACGGTCAGTTTTGGACCGTCAAAAACCGCCAGTTCATACTTAGCGGTCACGGCAGGCGGTCTTAGTCGGTCAAAGTCAAACTTGAATGCGTGTATTACTGTATTGGCACTGTATATAACTCCGCATGCATGCACTGCATGCTCGTTGCAATTTGCACATCGGTATGTGTATAGATATCGATGCGGCTTTATACTAATTCCTTGAGATGCAATAGATTTAACGGATAAATACAAAGAATGAATATATATGGGAATTAAGGAGGCGAGGATGCATGGAAACTAGGCACTGAAGTTAACGTTCTTGTTTCAGCGTAAAAGCAAAATCCTTTCTGTCTGCATCAATTCTCCACCTCTTTCTGTCAAGGATTAGCTTCAATTGTGAAAAAAAAACTAGTTCAGAAGGTGCACTTGATGCTGGAACAGCCAAATACTTTAGTGCCATCTTTGCTATCGCCAACTGGAGGATTCTGCCGTTAGGCATGCATTCCTTCAGATCTCTGGAGTAAAAAGTGGAGGAACGATATTTGCAAATACGAAGCAGCCTTAGTCTAGGAATACATTGTCTGGTCCCCAGGCACACGTCCAACTTGCGTTCGGTTCATCTTCCTCATCTTTGAAGTAGAACCATCAACTCTGGATATCCATGTAATTCTTTTTCTCTTGTTCACAGAGAGTCCATTCGTTGAACTGGGCCGCCCGAGCCAACTTGAAGTGTTTCCACAACTTTGTGTTAAGAAACTTTTAAGAAACTTTTGCGGACCGGATGGATGGTAAGCACTTTTCACACAGCTATCTGGTGGTTTGTCCAATTTTAGAATCCGGTAAGCTATCATGGGTTGCAGTAGCTAATTGACCGTCAGTGACCGGATAATATTTTTTACGGTCAGCCGTAAAATTCTGACGGTCACCGTACTCTGACGGCTCAGACGGCCAGGCACATTGACGGCCCGCGGCCGATGGCTGTCAGCACCAAATTTGGCAAATTTTGGCGGCTGCCGGACGGCCAAGGCTGGCCGCGGCAACACTGGCAGCAAGTATTCTATTAAGAGAGGTGCAGTTTATATTGACAAAATGAACTTATTAGCGGTGGGTTGTAGCGATTGATAGGAACACAAGCCATCGTTATGCATAGGGCATATAGTGCATGGGATATGCAAATTGTCGCAATGACCGAGGCGCTACTGTATGTATGTTAACCGCGGCAACCCTGCCTGTACATGTACGAATATTCGCGGTGTCAAATAGGTGTTGAGTTAGAAGTCACAAAAATGCCTTGTGGCCACATTTAATGGATTGTAACTTGGTTTGAACCACAAACAGCTACCCCGTAAACAGGAATCGTTGCCGCAAACAGGTACCTACCCTCCAGATTCACACGCATAAGGGTACTTTGCCACAAAAAGCTCTTCATATTTTACGGTTTATTTTCTTTGGAGCCATGAAGGTTTGCATGCAGTAGTATGCCGTTAATAAACTACTGGGAGAATCAACAGGGTGTATAGTTGACATAAACCATCTTCCATCACAAAAGTGAACTCATTAGCAGTGGGTTGAGTTGATCGCTAGGAACATACAACCCTAACATCGCTATGAATAGGACATATTTTCCCAAGGTTGCTATGAGATATAGCGGTAGGCTTCAGAGCTAGAAATGGCTAGGAAGGAGTTTGTGTGTGTGCATGTATGTGTGGGGGTGGGGGAGAATCTCACCCAAAATTAAAAATTCTGAGGATGGTGCACTGCATGGTGTCTAGTACTTCTCACCACCACCCTCCCTCTTTTAATAAAGGTGCAGGGGCAATGCCCGACCCCCTTTCCTCCCCCCTCATACAACATACTGACTGGTGTGTTGAACTGGACTGGTATGTTGTATGTACTGGGCTGGTGTATTGGACTGGTATGGCCAGTCCAGTACATACAACACACCAGTCCAGTACATACAACACACCAGTCCAGTACATACAACACACCAGTCCAGTACATACAACACACCAGTCCAGTACATACAACACACCAGTCCAGTACATACAACACACCAGTCCAGTACATATGTAACAGACTTGGCGGTAGCAGCATACAAAGATCATTGAAGGTAACAATACATGCACATATATAGGACACAACACGCATGCGCACACGATCAAGGTTCAAGGTTCATATTAGTCATACAATGGGTGCTACACCACTCCCTCTCTTCTTTTCTGAGTGTGTCCTCACACCCCAATACTGTCATCCACAGGAATGCTGTCTGGTATGCTCACTCGCTCCCCATACCATGCTGGGGGTCGTGTATTCCGTGTTGAGCGTCTGAGTGGTGCAGGAACAGGCCTCTCTTCCAGAGGGGCAAGTGCCCCTGGTGGTGGTACTTCCTTTGGTGCCGGTTCTGTTTCCCTGTGTGGGTCTGCCGGTGCCGTCGTTGGCATATCCAGAGGTGTGGCTTGTATGTCCTCATTTTCTGGATAAGTGAATACCATGTCCTCAGCATCATCATCCTCCTTGTTTGACTCCACAGGGGTAGATTCCTTAGGTATGGTTTCATCTGGTAGCAGGTCATCACACTGGTCTAAGCTGCCTGGTGCCGGCTTCAGTCGATTAAAGTGAACCACTTGTTTCCTCCTGGGATTGCTGCAATCCACAATCCTATAAACAGATGGGCTAATAACCTTGGTAACTCTGAAAGGCCCTTGCCAAGGTCTTATGAACTTCCTTGAGCATCCCCTTGGGACCACTGAGCTATGAAGAAACACAAGATCATCTACCTGGTATGGGTGACCCTTGATTGTTTTGTCATACACCTCCTTCTGGTGATTCTGTTTTCTTTTGGCCTTCTCCTGGACCAGCTGGTAAGCTCTCTTCATCCTCCCCACCAATGTCTGGCTGTAGCGCTCAGGTGACTCACATGTTTCAGGTGGGATACCATACATGATATCTTCTGGAAGGCGTGGATCCCGCCCAAACATTAAACTGAAGGGTGTCATACCTGTTGTTTCATGGACACTGGTACGATAAGCCAAAAGAAGAGATGGCAATAGTAGGTCCCATTTGTCTTCATCCTGCTGAACAGCCTTACTCAGCATTTCCAGCACCGTCTTATTAAATCTCTCAACCAATCCATCTGACTGTGGGTGGTATGGGGTTGTTCGTGTCTTCCGCACACCAAGTAGTTGACATATTTCTTTTATCAAGGCAGACTCAAAGTTCCTTCCTTGGTCTGTGTGGAGAGACTCCGGCACACCAAATCGACACACAAAGTCGTTAACAAACACCCGAGCAACCGAGCTAGCTTCCATATTCTTCAATGGGTAGGCTTCCTTCCATTTAGTAAAGTAATCACCCACCACAAAAATATACTTATTCCCACGTGGAGTCTCTGGTAAGGGCCCCAGAATATCCATAGCTACCCGCTCCAGTGGTTTATCTACCTTGCTGACCTCCAAAGGTGCCCTCCTCTTAGGTGGTGACTTGCGTGAATTACACACTAAACACTTACTACACCATTGCTCCACATAACGTCGCTGCCCTGGCCAGTAGAACCGATGTTGAACTTTCTCCAGTGTCTTTCTTGTTCCCAGGTGTCCTCCAATAATGGAGTCATGCAGTCCGTACAGGATGTCAGGTATCCAGACTGATGGAAGAACCAGCTGAAGACGTCTATCTGCCCCCCCTCCTGGAATGTCTTCCCATTGGCGATATAAAATGCCATCTGTCAACACCAAGTTCTTTCGTTGGGTCCACAGAGACTGGAGTTTCCAACTGGCACTAGGTGGACACCTGTCTAGAAAAGTATTATTCTGCAAACAGTCAATTACTGTTTTCAAATCATTATCTTACCCTTGATGCTGCTTAATCTCATCCCTGGACCACACGGGTAGGATGATCTCAGTTGACGCTACTCCTACAGACCCCATTACTGAATTCTCCCCCTCACTCAACTGTGTCCCACACTGCCCACACATGCTGCGTGACAGAGCGTCTGCATTACTGTGCAGTTTACCTGGACGATGGATGACTTTATAGTTAAACTCAGCAAGTGCTTCCAGCCACCTGGCCACTTGTCCTTCTGGCTCTTTAAAAAGTAAGAAGCCACTTTAAGCAGTTGTGATCCGTCCGGATTTGAAACTCTTTCCCATAGAGGTATGGCCTGAAGTGATGGACAGCCCACACCAATGCCAGCATCTCTCGTCGGGTGGCACAATACTTCCGCTCATTCTTTGACAAGACCCTACTTGCATAGGCCAAAACATGCTCACAACCACCAACTACTTGTGAAAGTACAGCTCCCAACCCTTCCCCACTTGCATCTGTATCAACCACAAACTGTAAATGAAAGTTTGGAAATGACAAAATAGGTGCAGATGACAACTGCTTCTTTAATTCAAAGAAGGCCTCGCTACACTCTTGGGTCCATATCCATTCCCTCCCCTTGTGTGTGAGGGCATGGAGAGAGGCAGCTACTAGAGCACAACCCTTGATGAAGCGTCGGTAATATGAGGCTAAACCCAGAAAGCATTGTAGCTGCTTCTGACTCGTAGGCACAGGTCAGTTTGCAATACATTTCACCTTCTCAGGATCAGTTGAAATTCCCTGGTCTGATATCACATGCCCCAGATAGGACACCCGACTCTGCAGCAGGTGGCATTTGGTTGGGTTAACCTTTAAACCAGCACCCCTCAAACGAGCTAAAACATCCCTCAACTGCTGGAAATGCTCATGGACAGTATGACTAAATACAATTATGTCATCCAAATATACCAGACAGGATGTCCAATGAAGCCCTGCTAAAACGCGTTCCATTAATCTTTGGAACGTGGCTGGGGCATTGCACATCCCGAAGGGCATAACCTTAAACTGGTAGAGGCCATATGGGGTTATAAACGCAGTTTTTTCCTTGTCCCCAGGGTTAACTGCCACCTGCCAGTAGCCACTAGCTAAATTTATTGTTGAAAAATAGCGAGCACCCCCCAGTGCATCCAAAGCATCATCGATTCTAGGTAGAGGCTGGGCATCCTTACGGGTGCAGTCATTCACCTTCCGAAAATCTACACAAAACCGGGTAGACCCATCTTTTTTCCTGACTAGCACAATGGGTGATGCCCAGGGACTATGGCTAGGTTCAATAACCCCACGTGACAGCATATCATCCAGTAACTCACGAACCTCCTGCTTCTGGTGAACTGGTAGTCGTCTGGCTTGCTGACGTACTGGCCGACTGCTCCCTGTGTCAATCGAATGGTACACTAGGCTGGTGTGGCCCAAACTGTTCTCCCCCACTGCAATTACATCCTTGAATTCCAGCAATAGTGATGCTGCAGCATCCCTTTCCTTTTCAGACAGTTTGTCAGCACCACGTAGCATGAGGTGGACCACATCTTCCACTCCAACGTTTGCTGTGATGTTTACAGGCTCCTGTATCACACTGCACACAGTATGGCTGATGGGCCTTGCAACCGCCACCTTCTTACCCTTGTGGACCATCACTGTTTCTGCTGAAGGATTAAGAACTTGAATTACTGCCTGTGAGGAACTTGCCTGAGACAAGGAATGTGCCACAATAAGGCAGTGTTGTTCCATGAAACCATTAAGTGGCTCCAAAAGGACATCTGTCTGGTGTGTCAGCTGACTCGTCTGCACATCTATTGTTACTGGAAGACGTATCTGGCAATAGGGTGGTATCTCATTGTTCTCTGCCATGGACACAAAGCAGACAGCATTATCAACATGCTCTCTTGTACACATGTGCACCTGTTGCCCACCCGCATACAACACCTTTTGCTGCATGTCCAGAACACAGCCATGTTGAGACAAAAAATCAGCTCCAAGAAGGCACTCCTGAGTAAGGCTCGTGGCTATTAACACCATGTGTACAGCTGACAAGCCCCCAACTTTAATCACTAATGCACATTGCCCAACTAATCCCAGTTTTTCACCATTCGCTGTTACCACTGCTCGTACTGGTGCTTCCAAACTGTACCCCCTGTTCTTTACCTTTAATTCCTTCCATACTTCCTCCCTTATCAGTGTAACCGCTGACCCCGTGTCCAACAGCAGTTTGGTGCTGCGTCCTGCAACAGAACCTATCACCATCAACGTTGAGCTTACCGCTGCCACACTGTCCTTCCCCTTCCCAGTCCTCCGGCGATGAGGGCAGTTCCGCTTTAAGTGTCCACGTTGACCACATGACCAGCAGGTACTGTTACACACCCTTTTTTCCGTAGTGGTGTACTCCTTCCTGGGCCTCGTGGCTGCTAGTCCTCCAGGCGTCTTCAATAGCTCTAGCTGTTCCTGTAATTGTCGTATTGCAGCCTCCGAATCCTGAAGTTGCCTATTCAGCTCCTTGATAGTGGGAAGTGTGCTCTTGACAGGTTCCAGAGCAGATACAGTAGCTTCCATCTCCCCCTCCAGACGTCCGACAGCCAAGGACTCGTGCACACTCCTTTCTTTGTGCAACCTTTTCTGCGCAGATTCTACAGTTTCCTGTTGCGTGGCTAGCTGTAGCGCCTCAGCAAGCGTCGCCGGCATTTCGCGCATTAACTTCAACTGGACAGTGGGAGAGCGAACGCCTTGGATAAAATGATTTCTCACCATTTTCTGCCGCTGCTCCGTGGACCATTGAGGATACGCCTTATCGGCTAGCTCAGTCAGTACTCCGACAAATTCGCCCGATTTTTCGTCAGTCCTCTGTGTACGCTGCTGCAACTTAAACTGCCACTCGAGCTCGTTCCCGTCGGGGTGGTATTGGTCCTTCAGACAGCGAACAACTGCTTCGTAGTCTGTGGAGACAGCCAACCCTTGTTGTGAAACAATACGGAAAAGAGCGTCCTCCAGTAGTGAAACAAGCTCACACGTCCACTGGTCTTCGGGTATCTTTACCTGGCGAATGTATAGCTCAAACTGCATTAGCCAAAGTGGAAGGTCCGTCTTCTCTGAGAACCGTGGAGGTGGGCGCCGACTCATCCTTACTACCTGCTGTTCTCTTACGACGGCCGGTGTTTCCGCGTTTTCCGTGGTCGCGGACTCTTCGGCGCTCATGATCCCACTCCTGACACCAATGTAACAGACTTGGCGGTAGCAGCATACAAAGATCATTGAAGGTAACAATACATGCACATATATAGGACACAACACGCATGCGCACACGATCAAGGTTCAAGGTTCATATTAGTCATACAATGGGTGCTACACATACAACACACCAGTCCAGTACATACAACACACCAGTCCAGTACATACAGCACACCAGTCCAGTACATACAACACACCAGTCCAGTACATACAAGTTACAACACACCAGTCCAGTACATACAACACACCAGTCTAGTACATACAACACACCAGTCCAGTACATACAACACACCAGTCCAGAGTATACAACACATGGATGGATGGATCTCTTCTAAAATAAAGAATGGTGTGGCAATAAGTCCTGAAAATAGGAAGGATGTATATACCACAAACCTGGTTTTGTCGCGTTGTACAAATTCGCCGTCAAATAGATGTTTACACTAATAATCAGTTGGAACTACACAAAAATTCTGCAGTACTACTGAATGTGTACTTGTAAGGTTACATATGTGCACATGTATCTCTTATACAGGGTTTTATGATCAAAACATTACTTACGATCCTAATCATGTAATCATGTCGCAGTGCATGTACATGTGGTACAATGTCATTAATATACCCTTGGCATTCAAAAGTTTAAATCGGTTATAATGTAAGGGTTGTATCTAAAGGAGCTCCAGGAGGTATAATAGAGTAAAAAAATGTGTGCATCACAGGTAAAGTAGCGTGTTTTTGTAATGGCCGATGTGTACAGATGTACGTTGATGCACGTGCACGCTGCTAAAGACTTTGGTTTACCGAATTAAAGAGCCCCCCAGTTGGAAGTAGTTCCACTTGGCAGGACGTTTT